>CAUYLG010034454.1:0-191443 GCA_963573385.1 Cacajao melanocephalus | reverse complement strand
ACCTCAAATCCACAAAACATAGATTTTTCTCAGTATCACATTACACCTATTTTAAAAGTGACCACATAACTGGAAGTAAATCACTCCTCAGCAATTGCATAGCATTTCACAGGTTTAAATAAAATATTAGTTGGCTGCTTGTTTGTTATTTTCATCCCTTATTCCTTCCTGTCTCCACTGTTAAGCACAATTATTGGCATAAAAGAGGTTTTTAACACCCACTTTTAGACTGCATTCTAGCCTGGGCAATAGAACAAGAATCTCGTTCTCTCTCCCTCTTTCTCTTCCTCTTTCTTTCTCTCTTACATTCTTTTTTTTATCTTTCTTTCAATCTTTCTTTCTTCTTTTCTCTCTTTTTCTTTCTTTCAAAAAAAAAAAAACTGTGATAACTTAAAAAATGGTTCTAGCAATTATCAAAACATCTATGTCTATGATGTTTGTGTGAATAAAATTGTTTTCAGGAAATGTGGGTAATAATCACTAATTATAAATTAACATTTATTCAACATTTTATATATAAATAAGTTAATAACTGTAAGACATACGACTATTTGAACAACAGCCTTAAAACTTTATATTTCAAAGCAAGATAGACAAAACTTCTTTTTGTCCTCAGTGGTAAAATGGGACTGACTTAAACTCTCTTATTGAAGAGCATATTTGGCATTTACATTTCCTTCAAAACTGAAGGAGATATAATCTGAAATACCTATTAATTTTAAAGCTAATATAGTATAAGGAAGTGCTAATATCCACAATTAATTGGGAAACCTAAAGCTTTAGTACTATTAAATGTTAATTAGTTCCAGTAATGTTTGTTCTCTGAATAGATCCTAGAAATATATCACTAAAACTAACACCTATTCTCAAACCTAGCTTCTGTTAGGTTATTTTAAATATCTAAAGTTCTTGACAAATATTATACGAACAAAACAGAATGTATAAATTATCAGTGTCACCGGCAACTGGGAAAAATTCAGTGTCCAACAGGCTTGCTAACAACCCAAGTGACATATCATTTCAGCTTTCTACACACAAATAGAAAGCCCTAATAAAGTTAAATGCCAATTAATAATGGGGCAGCAAGAAGCAAACATTTTCCATAAATCTGCTGATTATAACAAATAAACTGGTTATGTGCAATGGCTGGCACTTATAATTTAGCAGTTTGGGAGGCCAAGGCAGGCAGATCACTTAAGCCCAGGAGTTTGAGACTAGGTTACGCAACATGGCAAAACCCTGTCTCTATAAAAAAAAAAAAAAAAAAATTTGGCCGGGCATGGTGGCTCACGCCCGTAATCCTAGCACTTTGGGAGGCCGAGATGGGTGGATCACCTAAGGTCAGGCGTTCAAGACCAGCCTGGCCATCATGGTGAAACCCCATTTAAAAAAAAAAAAAAAAAATTAGGTGTCTTTGCACACACCTGCTGTCCCAGCTACTACGGAGGCTGAGGTGGGAGGATCACCTGGGCCCAGAGACGTTGAGGCTGCAGTGAGTCGTAATTGCGCCACTGCACTCCAACCTGGGCGACAGATAAGACTTTGTCTCAAAAAGCAAACAAAACCAGAAAGAACCACAAATAAACTGATGTTTGCCATACAGTGTAAAATACTGACTTAACATAACTAATTCTTAGGTGATTTGGCAAAGCCAGTTAATAATATAAAACTGTCGTGCCTTGTTAAGATACTAAAAAAAATACTTAAAATGTAAAACATTTTTCCATCAGTTCATTACAGCAATAGCCAATAAATGCTGATGCACCGATACGGTTTGGCTGTGTCCCCACCAAAATCTCACCTTGAATTGTATTAATCCCCACATGTCAAGGGTGGGGCCAAGTGGAGATAATTCAATCATTGGGGTGATTTTCCCACATACCATCTTCTCATGGTAGTGAGTAATTCTCACCAGATCTGATGATTTTATAAATGAGAGTTCCCTTGCCCAAGCTGTCTCTTGCCTGCCACCATGTAAGATGTGACTTTGCTCCTCATTCACCTTTTACCATGACTGTGAGGCCTGCCCAGTCATGAAGAACTGTGAGTCAATTAAACCTCTTTCCTTTATAAATTACCCAGTCTTGGCTGCTGGGTGTGGTGGCTCACACCTATAATCCCAGCACTACGGGAGGCCAAAGTGGGTGGTGGATCTCTTGAGGCCAGGAGTTTAAGACCAGCCTAGACATCATGGTGAAACCCAGTCTCTACTAAAAATACAAAAATTAGCCAAGCGTGGTGGCACAGGCCTGTCGTATCAGTTACTTGGGAGGCTGAGGCAGCAGAATCACTTTATCCCAGGAGGCAGAGATTGCAATGCGCCAAGATCGCACTACTGCACTCCAGCCTGGGAAACAGAGTGAGACTCTGTCTCAAAAAATAAAATAAAATAAATTACCAGTCTCAGGTATGTCTTTATTAGTAAAATAAGAATGAACCAATACAGTACATTGGTACTAACAGAGTGGGGCACTGCTGTAAAGATATCCAAAAATGTGGAAGCAACTTGCGAAGTGCATAACTGGCAGAGGTTGGAACAGTTTGGAGAGCTCTAAAGAAGACAGGAAGATGTGAGAAAGTTTGAAACTTCCTACAGACTTCTTGAATGGCTTTGACCAAAATGCTGATAATGATATGGACAATAAAGTCCAGGCTGACGTGGCCTCAGATGAAGATGAGGAACTTCTTGGGAACTGGAGTAAAGATCACACTTGCTACGCAAAGAGGCTGGCAGCATTTTGCCTCTGCCTTAGAGGTCTGTGGAACCTTGAATTTGGGAGAGCTAATTTAGGGTATCTGGCGTTAAGTAGCAAAGCATTCAAGAGGAAGCCGACCATAAAAAACTGCCAAGTTTGCAGGCTCACAATGTGAGAGAAAAGAAAAACCAATTTTCTGGGGAGAAATTCAAACCAGCTACAGAAATTTGCATAAGTTATGACGAACCAAACGTTAATCACCAAGAAAGTGGAAAAAATGTCTCCAGGGCATGTCAGAGACCTCAGGCAGCCTCTCCCATCGCAGGCCTGGAGGCCTAGGAGGGAAAATGGTTTCCTGAGCCAGGCGCAGGGTGTCCCTGCTCTGTTAAGCCTCAGAACACAGTGCCCTGCATCCCAGATGCTTCAGTTCCAGCTACAGCTAAAAGGCGCCAACTTACAACTCAGGCTGTTGCTTCACACGGTGCAAGTCCCAAGCCTTGGTGGCTTACACATGGTGTTGGGCCTGTGGGTGCACAGAAATCAAGAATTGAGGTTTGGGAACCTCTGCCTAGATTTCAGAGGACACAGGGAAATGCCTGGATGTCCAGGCAGAAATTTGCTGCAGGGGTGAGGCCCTCATGGAGAAACTCTGCTAGGGCAGTGAAAAGGGAAATGCAGAATTGGAGCCCCCACAAACAGTATCCACTAGGGCACTGCATAGTGCAGCTGTGAGAAGAAGGCCATTGTCCTTTAGACCCCAGAATAGTAGATACATCAACAGAACTTGCACCATGAGCCTAGAAAAGCTGCAGACACGCAACACCAACCCATGAAAGCAGCCAGGAGGGGAGCTATGCCCTTTAAAGCCATAGGAGCAGAGCTGCCCAAGGCTGTGGGAGCCCACTTCTTGCATCAGCATAACCTGGATGTGAGACATAGAATCAAAGGAGATCATTTTAGAGCTTCTTCTTTCTTTACTTCTTTTTTATTTTTTCATTCCATGAGTCTCACATTTTGGAGCTTTAAGATTTGACTGTCTTGTTGGATTTTGGACTTGCTTAGGGCCTGTAGTCCCCTTGTTTTGGCCAATTTCTCCCATTTGGAATGGGTATAATTAGTCAATGCCTGTACCCTCATTGCATCTAGAAACTAACTTCCTTCTGATTTTACAGGCTTATAGGCAGAAGGGTCTTGCCAGATGAAAATTTGGACTGCGGACTTTTGAGTTAATACTGAAATGAGTTAAGACTTTGGGGGACTGTTGAGAAGGCATGATTGGTTTTGAAATGTGAGGACATGGGATTTGGGAGGGGCTGGGGCAGTGTCCCACATACCATCTTCTCATGGTAGTGAATAAGTCTCCTAAGATGTGATGGTTTTATATATGGGAGTTCCCCTGCACAAGCACTCTCTTGCCTGCTGCCATATAAGACGTGACTTTGCTCCTCATGCACCTTCCGACCTGACTGCAAGGCTCCCCCAGCCATGTACAACTGTGAGTCTATTAAACCCCTTTTCTTTATAAATTACCCAATCTCAGGTATGTCTTCATTAGCAGTGTGAGACTGGATTAATACATGCATATTGTAAATGATTTGTTAAAGCCAGTTAAATATACACAACTATATACGAAAGAGTCCCAGAAGCTCGAGAGTAACTAATATCCATTCATCCAGACAAATCATATTAATATTTAGTAAATAAGTCAAATTAGAAGTTGAGACACTCCAACTCCATCCAGAAAGCCTGAGTTCAAGTTCTACTTCTACTATTTGAATTAGCTAAAACTTTTTGCCAAATCACTTTATTTGAATCATTCAAAATATGACTAGGAAATAACCTATCTCCTAAGAATCTAAGGAAGTTAATTCTTAGAAAGAGCTTAGATTTCTTGATAATAAAGTCCCATTAATATTTCAGTTTGACTATTCTAAAAATAGTTTTAAAAAAATCATTCCAAACTGATTTTCCAAATGCTTCATCTGTAATATAAGCGTCATGATAATAGAATCCATCCCATAAGAGTACTAGAAGGATTCAATAATAATATACATAAAACAGAACATTCCTGGCACAGAGTACACACTCAGCCAGTGTTAGGTATTTTTATTACCATCATGACATTAGCAACGAAGGATTTAATGCAAACTTCTTGGAGGGCATCCTGGTAACAATCACTAACAAAATCTTAAATGTATATACCCTCTGAAACACTATTAGAAATTGTTCCTTAAGATATACTTACATATGTGTACAAAACGCACGCAAAAGGTAACTCAATGCAGCAAAACTCCACTGACAAACGCTGATTAAATTACGGAACATCCATACAAAGGGAGCACTATGCAGATGTTAAAAAGAATGAGATAACTATACATAGTGATATAAAAAAAGCCACATTATTTATTTATTTATTTATCCTTAAATAGGCTTTCACATCTTCTGAAGGAGATAAACTGCTAATAGTGATTACTTCTGAGTAATAGTAAGACTGGAGCATCTGAAGAAGAGATAAATTTTTATTACCTATTTTATACTTACTTGATACTTTTAAAATTCCACATCATGTGAATGTTATTAAATCATTATTTTTTAAGAAACTAGATTAAAGGAAATCATTTGTCTAGAAACCAGAAAACATTGGGTGTACTTACTTTCAACATTTTGCATTTCTGTTTCTAATGTTTGAGGGTAATATATGAAAATAATGTAGTTAAAATAACGTAATTCTGCCAAGAAAGGCAGTAAAAAACCACATGCTATAGTAAGTATTAAATAAGATTTTAAAATGAATTAAGTTCGGACTTCTCTTTAATAGTTGAGAATATATGAACTCCTGGCACTGATAATGACATTCAATTACTATATTCTCATTACCCTATAAACATCAGCTCCTTAGAACTTCTGTTCCACATCAACCATCCTGTCACACTAACTTAAAGCAAAACAGAGCTCTGCTGTTCCCACTTCCCAAACTAGTGAATTCACATTCTGATCACTTGAGAAAAATGTGACAATTAAGCAAGACAACTGATCTCCCTTATTCTCAAGAAACCTCTGGGAATGGTTTACTCTACATTCCTCTCAGCTGGCTCTACATAAGCAAAATGAACTCTTCTCAAAACAAGTATTTGTATAGGTTAAAACTGAACTGAACATGACTAAGCCTAAGATATGGTAACTAAAGCAAGGTTACTGGTTTTGGGGTTCTGGCAAAAATAGAAAAATAAAAATGAAAAAGGAAAGAGAGTCTTGGAAAAAAAAGGGACTCAGAAGAAAAGCAGCAGAAATGGCACATCCAAAAGTAGACTAGCAGGCCCTGACCTTATCACATAAGACATAAGGTAAAACTGGGAAAGCTTATGTTAGTATCAGAAACCATGATCCTAACTAGCCCTTTAGAAAGCTCTCCCTAAGCCCACTCCTTTATTCCCTAATTTCACAAGAAATTAATCTTTTCCCTTAGTTCAGACTTAGCTCTTCAACGCTCACTTCAACAACTCCCTTTAAATTATAGCTGTAAAGCTGATGCATTATCTTAGGATGGTTTGTATACATGAAACATACATTTCTAGACTGTCTGCAAATAAACTTATTCTACTTAAATATCACATTTACTGTGTATGTGTGTGTGTGTAAAAGAGAGAGACAGTGAGTATGAGCTAGAGCACACATGGACAAGAACACTGACAGGAAATAGTCCATATTAACATATGTACTGTCAGGACTAAAAGTCTCTGTGTCCTAGTATTAGAATAAAAGTTACCACTCAAATACTTGAAATTATTTTTCAGCTATAAAAAACATGATAACAGCAAACAACAAGAATAGAATACTTAAAGAAAAAATATTGTGAGGCCGAGGCAGGTGGATCACCTGAGCTCAGGAGATCAAGACCAGCCAGGGCAACTTGACAAAATCCACCTCTACAAAAAAATACAAAAATAAGCCAGATGTGGTGGTGTATGCTTATAGTCTCAGCTACTAGAGGGGCTGAGGTTCAGAGGATAACCTGAGCCCAGGAGGCAAAGTTTGCAGTGAGCCAAGACTGCATCAACGAACTCCAGCCTGAGCAACAGACCCACACGCTGTCTTAAAAAAAGAAAAAATTATTATTTGTCTTTTTTTAGTGACTAGAATTGTTCTTACTATGGTTGAATTCATCATACAGGTAGCCGAATAAGTATTCATAAAAGTCAAACATACTAGAGAAACACAAGGAAAAAAACTGTGTACCATAAATTAAGAACACATATAATACATAATATAATCCAGTATGTATAAAATGTAATAAATGAGGCCAGGTGTGGTGGCTCACGCCTGTAACCCCAGCACTTTGGGAGGCCAAGCAGGGGGACAGAGCATTTGAGGCCAGGAGTTCGAGACCATCCTGACCAACATGGTGAAACCCTGTCTCTACTAAAAATATAAAAATTAACCAGGCATGGTGGCGGGTGCCTGTAATCCCAACTTCTCGGGAGGCTGAGGCAGGAGAATCGCTTGAACCCAGGAGGTGGAGGTTCTCGTGAGCTGAGATCGCACCACTGCATTCCAGCCTAAGAGACAGAGTAAGACTCTATTTCAAGAAAGAAAAAAAAGTAATAAATGGTTATCTCCCCAAAAAACTGACTTATTTTTGTCACTAGAAATTTTTAAAATTTTTATATTCGAAGTGGAGTCAGGGTTTCATACTACAATTGGTAATTTATACAGCTTAAAAATAAAAGTTAATAGAGGCTCATAGTCCTTTTATATAAAACAAAATCAGTAAGACATGAACAAAAAAATAAGCACAAATACAATGCAATCAGTTTCATGTTTTACTCATCTTAAACATTTTTACCTGAGGGAACAGATGGATTGTTTTGGTGGTTTTCACTGGCAGAAACAAACAAATCTTCTTCTCCTTCAGTTGATGAGCTAGAAGAGGATTCACTGCTGAGGTCATTCTCACTGGAACTACTAGAACTAGGTAGCAAGGCATATTTTCTTCGAGCTAACACTTCTCGTTTCTTCCTCTGCATTAATATCCTCTCTTTTTGTTTCTGTGTCCTCTGTGAGGAGTTAGTTTTTACAAATCTCTTTCTGCATGGAAGTCTCCTTAATGAACTGCTATGTAAACAAGGTCTTTTCATTAACAATCCTGATACAGATTCTGTCTCAGTCCGAGGCCACTTATGAGACCGTGCACTATGGCTTCTACTTTTAGCACTCAAAATGGTCTGGGAATGTCTTACAGAGACTTCTTTATCCTCATCTGAAGTCACAGTATCAGAATCTCCAAAATGCAGACTAGATGAAGGAGAAGAAAGACAATCACTAAAGGAGGAATCATTATCTTCATCACTTGGTGTTCCCAGGTGTTGCCTCAGTCCTAATATTCCCTGGTTTTCTTTAACACAATTCTGCACATACGAAGGGCCAGCCTGCTGGCTTTTGCGTTTTTTCCTCACAACAACACTTTTTTCTTGTTCTTGCTGGTTACCATTCATGTCCTTCTCTTGTTTTTGAGAATCATCACACAGGTGAGAGAATTCATTCCCCACTTTACTATTAATCATCTCAACTCCTGCAGGAAAACTTTTGGCTGCCCCAATGGGCTCTGGATGCAAAAGGATCCCTTTCAGACTCTCCTGTGTCTTTGGTGCATCAGAAGGAATCTCACTCTTCATATCCACTTTTAAGGTGTAGAGCTCGTTATATTCAGGAGTCCATTGAGACATGGGAAACTTTAAGGAAAGCCTAGAAGACAAAATTAGATATTTAAAAGATTTTTAATGTGTTTTTTATACTATTTAATTGAAGAGCTCTCAAATTCCACTGAGAAGATCCCTTATAAAGGCAGAAGTGTCTTTTCCTCATCAGTACATTAAATGTCTGTTATGAATTATTTTACTTTCTTATAAAACATTTTTCTCTGATCACTCTACTCATGCACCCAATTTTTAGAAATATAGTAAATATAGAGCATAAGCCTACTTAAAAATTTCTAATAACCAAAAACTCATATTATATATCTTACTACCTTCAGCAACATATTTGGTTAAATCAAACAATTACTTCAAAACCTATTTCAGTAAAATATAGATAAAAGGATGAGAATTCAAAAGACTGATCAGACAACATGTTTTACTCCTGGTATGACATTTTAAAGTGGTTATTATTAAATAGTTCTGTACATCTAGATGTTTACATTGGATTGAAACATTAATAATGAGCTAATGAATATAACCTTCTCTTTCCTATTTTTTCCGTCATACTATTCTATTAATTCTCTAATGAGAATCTGAATTCTCCTGGTAGTAGGCACAACTACTGCATTTCAGATTTAGATACAGAAAAGATTAGAGCCAAGATCATTCAGTTAAATAAACCGTACGGCAGAATATAAAATCTAACTTCCTACAGCCAATATAGTATCTAAATCATTCAACCTCTTAAATTACGAGTTGCTAAAAGGAGACTTGAATTTAAAGCATTTACATCAATGCAATGCACATATGAAAACAATGCAAAACTAGTAAATACCGTGACTCAAAATGAAATATATTCATCAGAAAGGCAGTTAATGTGACAAATGAAGAGCTTTACTACTGCAAAATATGAATAAACGATGTTAGCATACTTTTAACAAGTTTTTATTAAGTATAGCATATACACACGTAGTCTAAGTTTATAGATCAATGAACACTTACAAAATGAACACGCATATATAACTGGCACACAAATCGAGAAACATAACCAGCATCCCAGAAATCCTCTTCCTATTACTAAAACCCACCAAGTTGTTAACCACTATTCTAACTTCTGACACCACAGAATTGTTTTGCCCTTAAAATACATTTTTAAACCAGTTCCTAAAAAGCAAATAAAACAGCTATTTAGTAAGCAGGTTTTTTTCCCCTCTCCATAAATGGGTTACAGAAATTATATATTTCTGTATATAACAGGTCTGCCACGTTACTGTAGTATATAACTTTATTATCGAAACAAATGACAATAGTTAAGACACGGAATGGCTTATTCCTACAGAAAGCTATCAAAACCACTGTCTTATTTTATTCTTATTTACAAGGTCAGGCAGTGCTGTATCCAAGATCAGCCATCAAGCTCTAACTTAGGTCAGGAGGATCACTGATAAACCAGGAACACAAATATGAGTGAACATGAGCATGGTAATCAGCAAATTACAGAAGACAGCCAGTCAGACAAGGATCACCTTAATTAAAAGAAAACACAAGTCACAACGATAAAACACAGGTACATGTGATCTAACAGTTGAGAGGGGCCAAATAGGATGGCTATAATAAGGAACACAGGTAATAACAAGCATTGGAGAGGATGCGAAAAAAAAATGGAACCCTCATACATTGCTGATGGAAATATAAAATGGCATAAGCTACTATGGGAAGCACTCTGGCTGTTCCTCAAAAATTAAACACAGGCTGGGTGTGGTGGCTCATGTCTGTAATCCCATCACTTTGGGAGGCCAAGGCAGGAGGATCACTGTAGGTGAGGAGTTCAAGACCAGCTTGACCAACATGGCAAAATCCCATCTCTACTAAAAATATAAAAATTAGCCAGGCTGGTGGCACATGGCTGTAATCCCAGCTACTTGGGAGAATCGCTTGAACCAGGGAGGCAGAGGTTGCAGAGAGCCACAATTGCACCACTGCACTCCAGCCTGGGTGACAGATCAAGACTTTGTGTCAAAATAAATAAATAAATAAAACAAAGAATTGCTGTATGACCCAGCATTTCCACTCCTAAGTATATACTCAAGAGAAATGAAAACATATATTCATACAAAAACTTGTAAACAGTAATATTAGTCATAACAGCCAAAAAGTGGGAACACAAATGCCAATCAACTGATGAATAATAAATCCATACAAAAGATTACTCAGCAATTGAAATAAATGAAGTACGGTATCCCCCCAGTATCCAGTTTCACTTTCCAGTTTCAGTTACTCACAGTATGAGAGAGAGACCACATTCAGGTAAGTTTCATTATAGTATATTGTTATAACTGTGCTATTTTATTGTTGCTCTCTTATTTCTGCCTAATTTATAAATTAAACTTTATCACAGTCATGTACGTATACGAAAAAAAAACATTACATATGGTTTCAGCCATCCACTGGGGGATCTCAGAACGGTTTCCCCTTGGATGGCAGGGGTGGGGGGCGGGGGGGACTACCATACTGATTCAAGCTACAACACGGATGAACAATATGCTAAGTAAAGGAAACCAGTCACAAAGATGACATAATGTAAGACTCCCTTTATACACAATGTCTGGAATAGGCAAATCTATAGAGACAGAATGTGGTAGCTTAAGGCTGGGGATAATATCAGAATGTCTGGAATAGGCAAATCTATAAAGACAGAATGTGGTTGCCTAAGGCTAGGGATAATATGAGGATTCAACTGTGATGCCCAGAAAGTATAGAGTTTCTAAGGTGCGGTGTCTCACGCCTGTAATCCCTACATTTTGGGAGGCTGAGGTGGGCAGATCACCTGAGATCAGGAGTTAGAGATGAGCCTGGCCAATATGGTGAAACCTCGTCTCTACTAAAAATACAAAAATTAGCTGGGCATGGTTGCGTACACCTGTAATCCCAGCTACTGAGGAGGCTGAGACAGGAAAATCCCTTGAACCCGGGAGGCAGAGGTTGCAGTAAGCTGAGATGATGCCACTGCACTCCAGCCCGGGCAACAGAACAAGACTCCATCTCAAAACAAACAAACAAAAAAGTACAGAGTTTATTTTCAGTAAACTGAAAATGTTCTATGATTGAATGTGGTGCTGGGTATTCAACTCTGAATATACTAAAACCCCAATGAAATTATATCTCAATAAAACTCTTGCAAAAAAGTCAAGAGGTTAAAAAAAAAGCAAAAAAGTCAAGAGGAAAAGTATCAAGATTTCTGGGCATCAGATAAACTATACAGACTCCATCAGCAATGGAAGTCTCGTGACGTATTTTGCAAAGAGCTGGGGTTCTTCCAGAAATCCATGTCAGACTTATGTTCAGGTGGATTTCAAATGAGGAAATCTTGGACTCTTCATTGGCTGAAGAATTAAAAATGAGACTCCTCCCTCATCCATAATTACAAAGTCTTCATGTTGATAATGGAGCCCCCAGGGGCAATGAAAACTTGCCAAAAAACAGTCAAATTCTGAGAATATGAAGCCACACATTAATTTACAAAGAAGTGATTCATAGCACAATTAACTAAACCCAATTTCTTTTTCATCATTTTATGTCCCAAAGCCAAAACAATCCAATTAACTCTTTATGGTTAAATCTGCTCCGATTTTTGGTCAATTTGGTCTATCCAATGAGACAAGGGTAGAGGGGAGCAACAGGGATGGTTTGGTGAGTCTGTCATGTGTGTTTGTATACCAGTAACTTCTCTGAGTTACCATGTTATGCAGTCATTAAATGGAAAATTAACAACCCATAAAACTAACAAGTTCCCACCCATGGAGTAATTCATGCTATCTTTTTTCTCTAAAATCCATCATTGTATTGTATCGTGCTCTAATTTTTTTTTTCTAAAATCCACTGCTGTATTGTATCATGCTCTATTGCAAATTGAGAAAAAGAGGAAAGTTCAAAAAGAAATAAAAACAAGTATTGCATTTAACTTAAAAAGCAGCATAATAATCTAAACTATTTGCTGTTTAACAAACCATAATCTAGTCTTTGATTTTTGTAAAAATTATTGGCTGATCTAATTTACAAAGGAGGCAAATATGTACAAGATGTATCTCCTTGGTGACATTATAAATGGCTTGCTGTTATCCACTGTTTCAATACTGAAACCATAATGCTAGTCCTTCTTTGCATAGATCAATCCAATCATTTTACTGCTATGTCACGATGACTACATGCTAATTACTCCTGATATTAGTGTAGAATACACCACTACTGCACTAAGAAAACATGATACTGAAACATGATAAGAAAACATGATACTGAAAAAATACTTTTTTTTTTTTAAAGACAGAGTTTCACCATGTTGGTCAGGCTGGTCTTGAACTCCCGGCCTCAGGTGATCCGCCTGCCTTGGCCTCCAAAGAGCTGGGATTACAGGCATGAGCCACCATGCCTGGCCAATACTAACTTTCAAAACTAAAAATTAGGGTTAGAATTTAGTAATCCACATTATAAACAAGTTTAAGTGAGCAAAAGGAGGAAAAACCCATTAAGATTATCAATACAACTCTGAGGAACTCCACTTCTTTTTTTTATTATTACACTTTAATTTCTGGGGTACATGTATAGATCTTGCAGGAATGTTATACAGGTATACAACTGCCACGGTGGTGTGCTGCCTCCATCCCCCTGTCTCCTACCTTAGGTATTTCTCCCAATGTTATCCCTCCCTAATTCTCCCATCCTGCCACTATCCCTCCCCTAGCCTCCCAACCCCCAACAGACCCCCACTGTGTGATGTTCCCCTCCCTGTGTCCATGTATTCTTGTCGTTCAACACCCGCCTATGAGTGAAAACATACGATGTTTGGTTTTCTGTTCTTGTGTCAGTTTGCTGAGAATGATGGTTTCCAGATTCATCCATGTCCCTGCAAAGGACATGAACGCATCCTTTTTCGTGGCTGCATAGTATTCTATGGTGTGTATGTGCCACATTTTCTTTATCCAGTCTAACATTGATGGGCATTTGGGTTGGTTCCAGGTCTTTGCTGCTATATACACTGCCTCAATGAACATACATGTGTGTATGTATTTATAACAGAACAATTTATAATCCTTTGGGTATATGCTCAGTAATGGGATTGCTGGGTCAAATGGTATTTCTATTTCTAGATCCTTGAGGAATTGCCACACTGTCATCCACAATGGTTGAACTAATTTATACTCCCACCAACAGTGTAAAAGTGAGGAACTCTACTTTTAAACTGTGATACACTATTATTGGTATGATGCTTCACTACCTATTATAAGTATCAATACTTATTTCAAGTTTAAATAAAAATGTAATGATTGTTTACATGACCCTAAAGAAATAAGATTAAAAAAAAAAAAAAAGCCACAGATGACCTGGCAGTTTTCTATGAAGGTTTTAGAGATTACCAGAAAATGAACTAGAAATATGTCTACCATTTAACTATCTTTTTGATATAACTAAGAAAAAATAATACTTATACCACAGGGATATCACTTGGGGTGTGTATTAAATTTTTAATTATCTTATTTATTTTACTATGTGCAGCTTAAGGGCATTAAATCAAATGCCTGACAGAATATTCTCTTCTACTACATATAACTACTACTATTTATATCTAGATGATACAGACAATATGCTTTGTACATATCCTAAATAGTCAAAATTTCATTACCAAGTATTTTCCCTCAAAAGTTATCACTCTGGACCCTTAAGTGCATTAGCTCATACTAAAATTTGTCAAGAGATTTCTGCTAGGCGTATACAATCTAATAATGTACTCAATTATGAAAAGAAGAATGGGACCCTTGATAAACTTATGACCTTTCCTGGAAGAAAGGAGAAAGTTATACTCAGGATAACTGCTATGAAACTGTAAGATAAGCTCAAGTTCTGGCTGGGTGCAGTGGCTCATACCTGTAATCCCAGCACTTTGGGAGACCGAGGCGGACAGATCATAACAGCATTATTTGCCAACAACCCAAAGGTGGAAGCATCACAAGTGTCCACTGAAGTGATGAATGCATAAACAAACGTGATACACACATACAATGCAACACTATTCAGTCATAAAAAGGAAACCCTGACACATGTTACAACATGGATGAACCTTAAAGACATTAGGCTATGTGAAAGAAGACACAACAAGACAAATATTATATGATTCTACTTATATGAAGTACCCAGAGTAGTAAAATTCATAGACAGAAAGTAAAATGGTGGTTGTGAGGGCCTGAGGGAAGGGGAGAACAGGAGTTAGAATTTAATGGTTACAGTTACAGAGTTTCAGTCAGGGAAGATAAAAAGTTGTGGAAACAGATGGAGATGTTGCACAACAATGTCAGTTTACTTAACGCCAAATTATAAACTTAAAAATGGTAATTTTATGTTGCGTACATTTTACCACCAAAATAATTCAAAGAGATATTGTTATAAAACACTATTCTGGAAAGGCTAGTAAAGTCACGCAAACAAGAGAATGGGCATAAATATGTAAAAGATGAATATGTAATCCTATGCTGACATCTGCTTCTCAGAGAATATGGACCAAAACACACTTCATTTAAAAAACTCACCCTCTTTTTCCTTATCACTCAAACTCATATTCTGTCTTTCTTCAAGTACTTGCTACTAACTGAAAAGATGATCTTGTTAGCCTATTTATTACACAAAGCATCTCACTAGAATGTAAGTTCCAAGAAGAGAGAATCTCATCCAGGCAGATCTCTAGTGACTTACAACAGTTGACTGGCACATAGTAGGCACTCAATGAATATTTTCTTTAATTGCATTAATCTGTAAAAGAATAGGTAAAAGGAAGGAAGTAAAACATGACTGCTGTATTTCTAGCTTGGGTAACTAAGAATATGGTGACACCAACAGCGGAGATATAAAAGAAAATATGCAGAATGAGAACAGCAATAACAAAATTAGGAAAATAATACCTAAGATTTCTTGAACATACACTATTGCCCAATTTCCTTTTTCAGGAACTTTGGAGCTGCAAGATATGTATCATATAACTGGGGGTAATCAAGTCCTTAAAACAGAGAAACTGACCATAGAAAAGAACATTAGGGAGCTGAAAGATTTTTTCCTATATAAAATTGGTAAACTCATCTACATGCTACTTCTTGGGGCATAGTAAATATTAAGTAGGAAAGTGGTCCATCTTCCAACAAGTCTATTAAGATCATTCCTCATGTCCCTTAAGGTCTCAAGGCTCAAAGTTAAAAAGTGAGTCTTCAAACTAGAAAACTGGCAGGATTCAGCTCACAGACATATTTTGTTTGGCATATATAATTGAGGGAGAAATAAAACTGATGGTTAATACTGAAACACTATAGGCATTCTCATTAAAATATGGAAGAAAAAAGGTATTCACTGTTATAAAACATTGTTCTGGAAAGGTTAGTCAAGTCATTTAAACAAGAGAATGGGCATAAATATTTTTTAAAAAGGTAATTTTTTTTCATTATTTGCAGATGTCACTGACAAATAAGCTCAACAGTAGAAAACCACTGGCAACAGTAAGACAGGCCAGTTACTTATACAACTACCAAAAAATAAATAAATGAAAATAACACTCCAAAAAACGATGAGTTTCCTTTAAACAAATGAGTTCGAAAATACTACAGAGTAACAAAAATACACTACTTACAACAGGAGTGAAAAGATTCAATATCTGCTATGAAATTTAACAAGAGAGGCATAGGACCTACATGAAAACAATTTTAACAATGTCACTTATGCAAAAATTTATGGGAAATTCAATTTGATGTCAAAATACTAGCATATTCTTTCAATTATAAAACAGGGTAAACTAGCATGCTACTTCCTTAGTTTCAAAGATTCTCTGTCATCCATATAATCCACCAGAACACTACAGATCTGTTCATACTTTTGCATTAAGCAGTTCAAAATTTCTCCTTACTTTTCTCAGATCCAAAGTAAAACCTAGATACCCTCTAGGTAGAGAGCAGGAAGGACAAGCAATCTCCTTATTGGATGTCTCTATGCTGATATAATGAGAAGTTTCCTATTATTTGCCAATGTCACTTTCCTCAGTCTTTTGGTTGCATTTAAAAGACACTGGAAGAGGAATGATTTACATGGAGTGTGAAGAGATTAAACCATCTAAATCCAAAGACATTCACTATATTCCCTAACCTATACAGATATCCACAAAACCAATGACTTGCTAAAAGAGGAACTGCATAAGGGATATCTATGTGAGGAGATTAAGGGACATCCTCCATTCCATGTTGGTCTGGATATTACTGCTAATGCTATTAAGAGGAATGAAAATACAGTTAAATGGAGATTAAAACTGTCAGATGCTGGAAGTCAAAGGAAAGTCACCTTTTGGGAGATCTGTCTAGGATAACCACCTCCTCTGACAAGAGAAACTGAGAAGCAAAGATAGAACCATGCTTACATTTAGATACAGTTTCAATGACTTTATTATCTCAGCTAAGGCTTGCTCTCAATGAAGTAAATTTCTCTGTTGCCTCTGAGTACAAAGACCTCAAAACACTTAGGGTAGGGAACTAGCTAACAGACAAAACCACTAAGAGGAAATTTTCAAGACTAATTAGTCTTATAAAATATTTTTAAGTGCTCGCTTCGGCAGCACATATATTAAAATTGAAATGATACAGAGAAGATTAGCATAAATTTTTTTAAAAAAGAAAAAATATATTTTAAAAATATTTTTACAAATCAACAGGAAGTTGGGAAAAAGAAAAAGAAGTATTTTATAGGAAGCTTGATCAGGTGTGGTGGCTCACACTTGCAATCTCAGTACTTTGGGAGGCCATGGTGGGGGGATCACTTGAGATCAAAAGCTCGAGGCCAGCCTGGCCAACATGGTGAAACCCCATCTCAACTAATATAAAAATTAGCCAGGCGTCGTGGCACGCACCTGAAGTTCCCTACTCAGGAGGCTGAGGCAGGAGGATTGCTCGAACCTGGGAGGCAAAGGTTGCAGTGAGCTGAGATCGTGTCACCATACTTCAGCCTGGGTGACAGAGGGAGACTCTGGCTCAAAAGAAAAATTTATAGGAAGCTAGAGAAAATAAAGGCATTGCAATAACCAAAAGCTATAGTTAATCTAAGAATCATGTGAAAACATTATGGAAAATGAAATATTCAATGGATACTGAGTGATAAACAGTGATGTAGATTTTCGATCCAGGAATCACTGAGTTACAGTCTTGACTCTGCCCCTAAGTAATCTTTGCCATGCTCCTTGTAAAACTGTTTCTAGCATATAAAATTGGAATAATAATAGTACTTACATGGAATAAAAACATGTTTAAAAGTGCAATGGAAAAAATATCACATTCCTGAAAGCAACAAAAATAACTATATAGTTATTCCAAAGTATTAAGCCCAACAAGAACTGTGTAAAACCTATATGAAAAACACTACAAAACTGTACAACAGGATGTTAACAGACAATCCCAGTAAAGAGTGAGAGACCTCATTTCTGGATGAGCAATGACTCCAGACTGGATCCATCACAAAACAGAAGCCAGATTTTTTTAAACTATAAAACACAAACACTACCATCACACATACCAGGCCTTTAAAAACACTGTATTTTTTCAAATGGTTTTAATACATAAACCTAAGGGTTCATTGAAATTAATATTGTTTGCATTTTGTTTCTCATTATTTTGTTCCGTGGAACTTAAAAATAATTAAAACTTAATTTAAGAAAATAAATGAACAGTGGATCACACCTGTAATCCCAGCAGGTTGGGAGGCTGAGGCAAGTGAATCACTTGAGCCCAAGGGTTCAAAACCAGCCTGGGCAACATGATGAAACCTCGCCTCTACAAAAAAAAATACAAAAAATAGTTGGGATGGGAGCACATGCCTGAAGTCCCACCTACTTGGGTGGCTGAGGTGGGAGGATCGCTTGAGCCTGGAAGGCAGAGGATGCAGTGAGCTGAGATCTTACCACTGTACTCCCAACTGGGAAAGGCCTTGTCTTTAAAAAAAAAAAGAAAAGAAAAAAGAAACAAATGCACAGAGTTATATGCATAACTGAGAAGACAGAAACAAAATAAAAGGTAAACTCTATTTTTTATTCTTATTTTTAAAAAAATTCCATAAAATAAACTGCTAAGCAGCCTTTTAAAATCAAGCAGGATTCGTATAAACTGTTACAGAAAGTATGGGTAATTTTCTTTAAACAGACAACAAGTAAACCTGCTATTATGGGATTCTTCCTTAAACAACTTATATTAATACATGCATTTAAAAATATTGAAAAATACACACTTAATTTGGGAATGAAACTATAAGGTAGAAATTTACAGCAGCGGGCTGGGGTCTTTTACCCTTTATAAGTTTCTGCATACATGGTTTGTTTTTCTAAAAAGCAACCATTTACCAATTTTGAAATTAAAGACTTTTTAAGAAAATTAATTATGAGAATATAATTTGATTTTTTCACTACATTAAAACACAACTTGATAACAGCTTTTTTTTTTTCAGTTTGAGTTTCACTTTCGTTGCCCAGACCGGAGTGTAATGGCGTGATCTCAGCTCACTGCAACCTCCACCTCCCAGGTTCAAGCGATTCTCCTGCCTCAGCCTCCCAATAACAGATTTCTATAGAAACAAATCAAACATATGCAAGCACAATTTTTACAGGAATCTTGACTAGGCATAAAATTTCTTAGTGACCAGAAATGACCATCAATCCTGAACAGCTTAATGACAGAACAGGGCAGAAAACTCAGAAATGGCAGTGACTATTAGCAAATATGAATGGAATTGTCAAATGTGAGAAATAATTTTCTGTTATCAATATTAGTCTGCAATTCTAGGCATGTTGTTTTTGAATCCATCTTTACAAATGAATTTTAATGCTCCAAAACAGTAATTTATCATCAAACCATTTCACAAAATCTTTTATCATTAAAAGTGTACTAATTATTATTGCTGCATTAATTGAAAGTAGTCTTTAAGAGTTCAACAAGTATGCCAGGCACAGTGGCTCACACCTGTTAGCCCAGCACTTTGGGAGGCCAAGGCAGGTGGATCACCTGAGGTCAGGAGTTTGTGATCAGCCTGGCCAACTTGATGAAACCCCTTCTACACTAAAAATACAAAATTCAGCTGGGTGTGGTGGCAGGTGCCTGTAATTCCAACTACTGGGGAGGATGAAGAAGAACTGCTTGAACCCAGGAGGTGGAGGTTGCAGAGAGCCAAGATCACATCTTTGCACCCCAGCCTGGGCAACATGAGCGAAACTCCATATCAAAAGAAAAAAAAAAGTTCAACAAATAATGCGACACATCTGGAAGACAAACCTCCAGGGACCTTTTGTTCTCGATAATTCAAGTAATAAACCTGTCAGCTTTCAAAGCTTCAAACTTACAAACTATTTCTTAGAGATTTCTGTTATTTTAAATTCCGGTTTCCAAAACTGAACTTTAAGTAGCTTCCAGATTTCCTTGGAGATTGGAACTCAGTGAAATGAAGAGTTCTCTCTTTTAAAATGATAGAAGCCAAACTTAAAGATAATTGATGGTTTTACAAAAATATACGGAAAAGATGTCTGCTTCAACATGTCTTCAAAATTTAACAATCCGTAACCGGAAAACGCAGAATTAAACCACATTCACAAATAAGTTCTTAAACCTTTATAGCAGCACATTTTACATTCTGAACTACTAATTTTTTTGTCAATACTATTAAGTGGCTTCGTCTTTTTCTTATTAATAGGACTGTCACATGGTGAATGACGCACTTACAATCTCTAGAAGATCAAATTTAAAAATACAAAAATAAAAATTATTGTGGCCTATACAGCAACCTTTTTGGCACCAGGGACTGGTTTCATGGAAGACAATTTTTCCACGGACCCAGGGTGGGTGGTGGTGAGGCATGGGTGTGGTTTGACATGATTCAGTGCATTACATTTACTGTGCACTTTATTCCTATTATCATTACACTGTAATACATAAAATAATTATACAAACTCACCATCATATAGAATCAGTGGGAGCCCTGAGCTTGTTTTCCTGCAACTAGACAGTCCCAACTGGGGGTGATGGGAGGCAGTGACAGATCATCAGGGATTAGATTCTCAAAAGGAGCACGTAACTTAGATCCCTCACATGTGCAATTCATAACAAGGCTCACGCTCATTTAAGAATGCTGCCCCTGATCTGGCAGCAGGAGGCAGATCTCAGGCGGTAATGTGATGTGGAGCAGCTGTAAATTACAGATGAAGCCTCACAACCCACTCACCACTCACCTACTGCTATGCAGCCTAGTTCCTAATAGGCCATAGGCGGGTACCAGTCCGTGGTCCAGGGGTTGGGAAATCCTGCTACACAGAACTCTTTGGAGAAAACAATCTCACTGCTGCAGTGAGCACATCCTTGTGAGAAGCAGGAAATACTGTCTGAAATAGGTAGGACAGAACAAAATTATATAGTGGGCTAAAAAGGCAAGATGAAAAATGTTGACTGATATGGAATATGCTCAATTATTCAAATAAATACAGAATAACTACTTTATATGCTGTATCTGTGGGCAGAGAGAGAAAATATAGCGTCCTATCTTTCAAGAACCTCACAATTTAGTAGGACAGAAAGAATTATAGAATAATTAACCAAAATTGGCCAGGAGCAGTGGCGCATGCCTGTAATCCCAGGACTTTGGGAGGCGAAGGTGAGTGGACTGCTTGAGCTAGGAGGTCAAGAAATGATAAAACCCTGTCTCTACTAAAAACAAAAAATTATCTCGGCGTGGTGGTATTGTGACATCCAAATCAAACCATGAAGGATGCACAGGGTGATGATGAGCGAAGAACATTCATTTCAAATAATGCTGAGACATGGCAAGAAATGGCAACATCTAAATACTCTCATGCTTGGGGCTGTAGGTTCTTCTGTTCTTTTTTTTTTTTTTTTTTTTTTTTTTAGTGGCAGAGAATAAGCCAGGGTCAAATTATCAAAGAGTGAGGGATTACAGGTTTCTGTTTAACCTAGTTTTAGGAAGACTTACCAGAGGAGCTGAAGGGAATAGGCTAAAGAGAAAGTCACGAAAGAATACGGAGGAAGCTCTTACAGTGATGGGAGCAAGGAGTGGTTTTAGCAGTTTCACCATATTAACATGCCAGTTATGACTAACAATATTATCCCCATTTTTATTAAAATGTACATCGTATTTCAAGAGTATTATAAAACTATATATGAATTCATAAGAATGATAAAAGATTAAAAATGCAGAAATATACAAAACACAAAACATGCCAATATCTCTAATATACTAGTATACAAAGAAAGCCTTCAAACTGATAAGGAAAACATAGGTGACTTCTATCTTAGTCATAATATTTACTTTTATTTATTTCCCTTCTATTTTGAAAAATTATAAAGAAAAACAACAGAATTAAAAAAAATTCAATTTTCGTCCTAGTAAGTACTGATCTAGAATCTAAGGTTAAATAGCAAAGGCCAAACTACAGAATTTTAAAATAATAAGAAATTGGGTGGTCAGGCACAGTGGTCAGGCTCATTCATGTCATCCCAGCACTTCGGGAGGCCAAGGCAGGCAGATGGCCTGAGGCCCAGAGTTCAAGACCACCCTGGTCAACATGGTGAAACCCCGTCTCTTCACACCCAACATACCTAAAACTAAAAAGACCAAAGCCACTAAACATTGGCAAAGATATTCCAGAACTGGAACTCCACACCACTCTGTGGCAGCTTCTAATAATGTTAGCTATGCATATATCTAACCTATGAGCCAGTAATTCCATGCCTAAGTTGGAAAACATGGATACAAACACTTGTATATGAATGTTCATCGCTTTACTCAAAATAGCCAAAAATTAGAGAAAAAATCTCCACGTGAATGGATAAATTATGTTACACAGCTACAAAGAGATATCAAACAGCAACAACAAAGAAGGAACTACTGATACATGTATTCACACGGATTCATCTAAAAAATATCATGCTAAGGGAAAACCAGACACAAAGGATCTGTATGCTTCTAGTTATATGAAATTCCAGACCGGCAAAGCTAATCTAAAGTTAAAAAAAAAAAATTGAAGCAGTGGTTTTGTCTTCAAAGGATGGGGAAGGACTGACAAGAAAGGGCATGAGGGAAGAACTTTTTGAGGTTATGGCTGTTTGTGTTGAGTATCTTCGTAAGGATTTGGGTAACACATAGATGCATTTGACAAAACTTAAATGGTACACTTAAGATTTGTGCATTTCACTGTATGTAAAGTTTACTTTAAAAACTGTAAACAAATATTCAACTCTACTTAATAATATGAAGCTGTAGTTTTGTCAGGGGTAAGACGCATTGATGTAACTATTTTTTTCTTAATTTTGTAACTTTAAAATGCATAGCAAAGGACAGGTTTGGTTGATGGATGACTGGAGGAACAGAGAGATGGCTAGACATATCATAAAGCAAAAAAATAGCAAATTGCTGATCGCAGAATCTAGGTGGCAGAGAGGTGGGCAATCACTGTACAATTCTTTCATCTTTTCTATGTTTGCAATTTTTAGTAATAAAATGCTAAAGGGAAAACATTTGATGACCAGAATATCAAACACAAGAGTAATAATAATACTAATATGAAATTCTAAAACAAAGAAACTCATCTATGATGGCAAAAATCAGATGAGTGGTTGCCTGAGGCAGGAGATGCGGGTGGCCGATGGCAAAAGAGCAGAAAGGAACTTTTTAGAGTGATGTTTTATGTCCTGATTGGGGTGGTGACTGCACGGATACACATATGTGCCAAAACTCATGAAACTATACATAAAATGTGTGCCTCATACTGCATATAAATTATACACCAAACATCAACTTGGTTGGTTTTTAAAATAAGTTCACCATATAAAATCTGGAATACACAGAAAAAGAACAGAGAAATTAAGTCCCTCCAATCCCATCACCCAAATAAAATCAACAACCTTTCCTTCTCTTGACAATGACCATGCCTACTGGAGATAAAAATATACCTTACTATTTTCCTTAGAAGGAAATATAGAAATAGTGACTTCCTAAATTCTGGAATTGCTTACTCAAGCATCTCAAAACCCACTGATTTAAATCCCCACAACCCCATCACTGCTGTGACTCTTTAGCAAGTTATTAACCATTCTGTACCTGAATTTTCTGATCTGAAAAATTAAAGTATTTACCACAAAGGGTTGTTGTAAATATTAAACAAAGTAACATATGTTTTTAAAGATGAACAGTCAACTAGTTTTTAGAAATCATCCAGGCAAAGAAGTCCACAAGCTTCCTCCCCTTCAATTCTTCCCCCCTACCCACCACCACCCTGTTTTTTTAATTGGCAGGCCTGCAATCTTCTAACTACACCCACCTCACACTAGTCTAACTTATTCAACTGAACTGAACATCCAATTCCTCTTGAAGATTAGATCAAAACCTTGAGTTGTTAAAGGCCAAAACAAAAGTTGGAGTATAACAGAATACATAAAAATCAGAAAACAATTAAAAAGATGACAGTTGTCCTGAGAATGTAGAATCTAATGTTGGGAGCAAAACTGCCCAAGGAAACAATTACTCCTTGAATGAAGTCCAACAAGTTCATTTAGATAAAATTTGTTTTTTGTATGATATATGATTTAGGTCGGTCAAAATATGTAACCTAGAGAATAGTAATGAATATGTTCTAGACGCTGGGTACAGTGGCTTATGCCTATAATCCCCGCACTTCAGGAGGAAGGACTGCTTGTGCCCAGCAGTGTGAGATCAGCCTAGGCAACACAGTCTCCAACATGACTGTCTCCACAAACAAACAGTATGTACTAAAGAAAGAGAACATGAGTTTTAAAAGGAAAACAAGGAAGAATTACTGACAGTCTAATGCCTGACAGTAAAGGCATACTGAAAGTTGGAACTTGGGAAAGAACACCTCTGCACAGACACCGTGCCCATAAAGTGAATTTGACCAGACAAGAAAAAAATAATTTAAACCACATAGGAGTTTATGCTTGCCTTTCTGCTCACTGATTATACACCTAGAAAGAACACAAAATATGAGATTAAATGTTGCTGCTCTCTATTGGGTCACTTCCCAAGTGTCTCTGAAAATGTCAGATTCTAATCTTTAGAGCCATTTATTTTTCCCACATTATAGGCCATACACACAAATCTACTTTCTCTGATGTTTAACAATGAAAACATAATTTATTCCAATAGTGGAGGGAAAATGGTGAGTCCTGGGCTTCCAGAGACTGCATATTTATACCGTATATTTTATGGGCAACTTTAGGGATTTCCAAAGTTATCTTTGACTAAATGCCATTTTTGTATTCCTTGGATCAGTATATTCAGACAGTGAAGCGAAAATTCTTGTTGCAAGAAACAGAATACCAAGATATTAAACAATTCTAGAATACTGGTTTGGGGAAACCAAGAATTTACTATCCTGTATGCTGATGTCAGCTACTTTATTTAACAAACCTTTTTTGATTTGAATTTTTGCCATAAATCACTCACTGCTCAAGGTGATAAAAAGGTAGTAAGGTGCTACTCGTTCCTTAAAAATTTCATATTCTAGATAAAATAATAATCCTAATCCTAATACGGATTCCTGTATACGTTAAGTCTCATCGACACACATTTACCTGTATACTTTTTTTGCCATCTTCTGAATTTTGGTTTCAGTAAACATAAACTGCAAGTTCTTTCTGTTGGCAATTAAAAAAAAAAGAGGCAACTAAAGATCATTAAGGATAATGACACAGAAAAGAAGGACTATTTTAAATTGAAGCTTGTTAAAGGAAGATAACTAAAAAAAAAAAGTTGACCTTAAAACTGCTAATCCAGAACTGCCATCTGAGGGGAAAAAAGTATGCATTCACACTGGAATAAAATAAATAAATCTAAGAGTTCGGGAAAAGGGGATCAAAAACATCAACTCAACTATGGCAAGGAGGATAAACACAGGATAGGTCATTCAAACTTGTTCCATCTCATTCGTCAGGAAGGAGAACAAAACCAAGAAATGTCACTCAGGTAACAAATTAATTTTACCATAGCTTATTAATATTTTAGAAAGACAAAATATCACTGCTAATATGTTAGCGATCATTTATTCATTTACGGTTCTCATTCAATAAACATTTATTGAAAGCCTATAATGAGCTAGGCACTTGTTTTAGTCACTGGCATCAGTCATAAAGAGGACATAGAAAAGTCTTTTCTCTCATAGAAATTACAAGCAAATGAGTGACAAAAAAAGATAATTTTAGAGAGAAACGTGTTATTAAGAAAATAGGCCAGGCGCAGCGGCTCATACCTATAATCCCAGCACTTTGGGAGGCCGAGGCAGGCAGATCGCTTGAGCTCAGGAGTTCTAAACCAGCCTGGGCAACATGGCAAAACCCTGCCTCTACAAAAAATAAAAAAAAAACAAACATTAGCTGGCTGTGGTGGCATGCACCTGTAGTGCCCAGCTACTTGAGAGGCTGAGGTGGAAGGACAGTTTGAGCCTAGGAGGTGGAGGTTCTAGTGAGCAGGGATCATGCCACTGCATTCCAACCTGGGCAACACAGCCAGACCCTGTTTCGAAAAAGAAAAAGAAAAGGCCAGGAGTGGTTGTTCATGCCTGCAATCTCAGAACTTTGGGAGGTAGAGGTGGGCAGGATGCTTGAGCTCAAGAGTTCCAAACTAGCCTGATCAATAGGGCAAAAGCACATCTCTACAAAAAATTAGCCGCATGTGGTGGCACATGCCTGTTCCAGCTACTAAAGAGGCTGAGGTGGAAGGACTGCTTGAGCCTGGGAGGCAGAGGTTGCAGTGAGCTGACACTGAGCCGCTGCACTCCGGCCTGGGCAAAACAGTGAGATCTTGTCTCAAAAACAGAAAAAAGAAAATAAAACAGGCAGTAGGATCCCTTGAGGCCAGGAGTCCGAGGCTGCAGTAAGCTATAGCACCTGTGAATAGCCACTGCAATCCAGCCCTGGCAACATGAGATCTTATCACAAAAAAGAAACAAACAAAACAAATGGTAAAGGTTGACCATCAACAGGATCCTCTCAAAGAAAATAAGACATGAATCTTGACAAGAAACTAGCCAGCAGTCAATCAAGCCACACAATTCTGGAAGAAGAGTATTTCTGGGAGAGAAAAAATAGGAAAGACTATGTGACAGGAATATGCCTAACAGGTGCAAAGAACAGAAAGAAGGGAAATGGAAGGAAAGGGAAATGGCTCACAATGAGATCAGAGGTAGTCAGGGCCTGATCAGGTAGAGTCTGTAGAGAACTCTGTGCCACATTTTCATTTCATTTTATCCTTACTAAAAACTATAATCTCCTGAGACTGAAGACTATAGCAGTGACATGCCTGAGGCCTAACACCAAAGCCTGGATCTAAATAATTATGTAAGTTGTTGAGTTTGGTTACTCTCTCTCTAATTAAGTGCACAGTTACGAGGAATTTCACTCAGAATTTCAGTTCCCATGACTTTTACATAAAATTATTACATATGTTACTCAATCATAATTTCCTGTATTTACTATGGAGATTTTCAGGAACTTGGTCCTCACAGTAGGAGAATGTTCTAATAAAATGTGGTAACTGCTACAAGATAAGAAAGTACCAAATACTACGGGGACACAGAAGGGACAGCTATCAATTCTAAAGGAAAAACCTGTAAGAAGTTTAAGAACTGATCTTTGAAAGTAATATTTCAAGTGGAGAATAAGGATAACAATACATCAGAGAAATGGCAGGAAGATCGTCAAGAAAACACAATGGTGAGTTTTAACCAATACTATACAGTAGTTTCCCCTTAACTACAATTGAACTTTCATGGTTTCAGTTACCTATGGTCAATCATGGTCCAAAAATATTAAAACTCCAAAAATAAATAGCTTGTAAGTTTTAAACGCTTATGAATGCCTACACAGTGCCCGTGTCATTCACCTCACTTTGTCATTTTATCATTTTCTGTCATCACAAGAAGGGTGAGTACAATATTTTGAGACAGAGGCCACATTCACATAATTTTTATTGAATATGTTAATTACACTTTATTAGTTATTGCTATTAATATCTTACTTTGCCTAATTTATAAATTAAACTTTATAAAAGGTAGGCATGTTGTGGCTGTAAGCATCTACTGGGGGATCATGGACCGTATCCTTCATAGATAAAGGAGGACTACTGTATTTAGTTCTTTAAACGTGATTTTATAGAAAATAAAATCTCACGATAATATGTTTTGTACGTGTTCTGTAACAAATCTTCTATCACATGATTTTCTTCATTTAATGAGAGTATTAAGTATTTTCTATTAAAGAACCTAGCTGTCAAACCAGACTTAGGCTTCGTAAAGTGAATTTATTCACCAAATATAGAGAGCCCAGTTCCATATCACTAATATAACTTTTTCCTGGTAAAACTGTCATGATTATCAAAAGCAAAAGTTCACATTTTTAAAAACATTGTAAGTTATACAAAACCTTTAACTCAAATCTCCCTCCAATCCCCACTTAGCTGATAGTAAAAGGAATTTATTTAAAAATCAACTACAAAAATAGGAACTGACAGCAGGCAAAGTAGAGGTGGCAACAGAATCCTGTTACCTGACAGGAAACCCAAAAAAGAGAACAGAGGTAAAAAAATGGATAAGAAGTTTTCAAAGGTAAGGTAAGTATTTCATACAACTGAAGAACTTAATATCTCTGTTCTCAGAGACTACCATTCTCCTCCTTGCCTACTCCACTAAAGCCCCAATAGTTTCTAGGCTATTTCTCAAGCAGGTCAAGCATGCGACGGCTAGTCAAGCTGCCTTCAGTGCTCTTCCCCCAGACAACCACAAGGCTGACTCATTCACTTCCTTTACCTCTGCGTTCAAATGTTTCCTTATCCATGATACCTTCCTTGACCACCTTATATTAACAGTTAAAACAAACATTAAAATTTTTGTGGAAAGCCAAAAAAAATTAAAAAAATAAAGTTAACCCCACCCTCTACATTCCTTTTCCAGCTCATTTCCATAATCACCATCTACAAAATTTGTTTCTACACCAAAGCAGAGATTTTGTTTTGTTTACACCTATGTGCCCAAAAGCTTAAAACACATATTTGGCAGGCCACGCATCGTGGCTCATGCCTGTAATCCCAGCACTTTCGGAGGCCGAAGCAGGTGGACCACCTGATGTCAGGAGTTCGAGACTAGCCTGACCAACATGGAGAAACCCCATCTCTACTAAAAACACAAAATTAGCTGGGCATGGTGGCACATGCCTGTAATCCTAGTTACTCGGGAGGCTGAGGCAGGAGAATCGCTTGAACCCGGGAGGCAGAGGTTTTGGTAAGCTAGGATTGCACCATTGCACTCCAGACTGGGCAACAAGAGTGAGACTCCATCTCAAAAACAAAACAAAACAAAACAAGAACATATTTGGCATTCAATAGGCATTTGCTGAATTGTTTAAAATAATCAAAAATTACGACATAACTGAAAGACAGGATGAAGGGAGAATAGTGGGCTCATCTACTATAAGTCATCAAAAAACTGGTTAATTCTCTGGAGCAGCAGTTTTTGGTTTTTTTTTGGCCCTGAGGCCCTTTATAATCTTTTTTTTTTTTGAAACTTGAAACGGAATCCCACTCTGTCGCCCAGCCTGGAGCAGAGTGGGACGATCTCAGTTCAATGAAACCTCTGCCTCCCGGGTTCAAGTGATTCTCGTGCCTCAGCCTCCCGAGTAGCTGGAATTACAGGTGCCCACCACCACACCCGGCTGTTCTGTATTTTTAATAGAGACGGGTTTCCCCATACTGATCAGGATGGTCTTGAACTGCTGACCTCAGGCAATCTACCCATCTCAGGTGATCTGCCTGCCTCAGTCTCCCAAAGTGCTGGGATTACAGGTATGAGCCACCGCGCCCAGTCCTGAGGTCCTTTATGATCTTAAAAATTGGCTGGGCGAGGTGCATCGCTTGAGCCCAGGAGTTTAATACCACCCTGGAAAATACAGTGAAACCCGTCTCTACTAAAAATAGAAAATTTAGCCAAGCACAGTGGTACGAACTTGCAGTCCCAGCTACTCAGGAGGCTGAGGTGGAAGGACTGCCTGAGCTCAGGAGTCAGAGAATGTAGTGAGCTGATACTGTACCACTGCACTCCAGACTGGGAATCAGAGAGAGACTCTGTCTCAAAAAAAAAAAAAAAAAAAAAAAAAAGGAAAAAAAAAATCACTGGAAGGTCTTAAAAAGCTTTTATTATGTGGGTTGTATCTACTGACACTTATTAAGATGGTCTAGATCTGTGTCCTAACCCAAATCTCAGGTTGAAGTGTAATCCTTACTTCTAGAGGTGGGGCCTGCTGGTAGGTGACTGGATTATCAGGTGAGTTTTTCATGGTTCAGCACCAACCCTTTGGTGCTGTTCTCATTATAGAGTTCTCACAAGAACTGGTTGATTAAAATTTTATGGCACCTCCCCCTTCTCTCCTGCTCCTGCCATATAAGACACCTACTCTTGCTTTGCCTTCTACCATGAGTAAAAGCTCCCTAAGGCCTCCCCAGAAGCAGATGCTGCCATGCTTCCTATACAGCCTGTAGAACCTTGAGCTAATTAGACCCCTTTTCTTTATAAATTACCCATTATTTATAGCAGTGTGAGAATGAACTAATACCCTTGCCCTATTGGGAAGTAAAATTCATAAATGCTTTAAAATGTATTATTTTAAAATTGCAATAACAGGCCAGGTGAGGTGGCTCATTAGGAGGCTGACATATGCAGACCACTTGAGGTCAGGAGTCTGAGATCAGCCTGGGCAACACAGTGAAACTCTGTCTCTACTAAAAATATAAAAATCAGCCAGGTGTGGTGGTCCACGCCTGTAATCCCAGCTACTCAGAAGGCTGAGGCAGGAGAACCAGTTGAACCTGGGAGGCGGAGGTTGCAGTGAGCTCAGATTGCACCACTGCACTCCAGCCTGGGAGACAGAGTAAGATTCCATCTCAAAAAAAACACCACAAACTCATATGTAATATAAGTAACTTTTATTAAAATATTTTCAAAAATTTAATAAGAAGAGTAGTAATGCTATACAGTTTTCTGCAAATCTCTCTAATGACTAGCTTAAAAGAAGAAGGCTGGATTCTCACATCTGCGTCTAAATTCAATCTATCATGATATGCTGTTTTGGCTAAATTATAAGAAAATCCAGGTCCACACAAATATACAGTTGACAAAAGAAGTAGTATTTTTAACAACCTTTTCAGATAAGTGTGGGTGATAATCCTCTTTGATACTACCCCAAAACTTTACAAGGGCAGTTTTAACTTAGTTAATTGCAATGTGGAATCTGAAACCTTACCAATGAAACCTCATACCATGTCAGTGAAAAATCGAATACTCTATATTGCACTTTACATAGATCTTTCACCCATACTTGACTTTGTAACATCATGCACTGGTCATATGAAAAATACCGTTTCACCAAATTAGGCACCTCTTTCAAACATGACACATTCCATTACGTAACAGTAAAAAAAAAAAAATTGTTAATAACACAACCAATCTCACTGGAAAATCTGGAGAAGCTGCCAAAATTTTAGTGACTGATAGGAGTTTTCCACAATTCTAATTTTTTCTTGACAGTCTGAATTTTATCTTGGCTATAAATTCTGTCGTTTGCTTTTCTTGAAGTGAATGGCTCACTTCATTTGAGAAAATATGTACAAATATCCAAGTTTACATAACTATAGCTTGCTTCTTTCAAGTAAAAATGTATTCATGAAAAAAGTGATTACTTTGCTAATCCAGTTCACAACTAAATTAAACAAGTTCTTTTCTGAAAATAAGCACCATACAGTGGGATGCAGCGGAAGAGCCTGTAACAACCTTCCCAAGAACACATGGACACAGTGATAAGAACATTCACTGGGGTCTTTCAGAGGGAGGAGGGAGAGGATAAGGAAAAATAACTAATGAGTACTAGGCTTAATACCTGGGTGATGAAATAATCTGTACAACAAACCCCATGACACAAGTTTACCTGTGTAACAAACCTGTACTTGTACCCTGAACTTAAAAAAAAAAACAAAAAACCCAGGCATGGTAGCTAACGCCTATAATCCTAGTACTTTGTGAGGCCAAGACGGGCAGATCACCCAAGGTCAGGAGTACCAGAACAACATGACCAATATGCAGAAACCCCATCTCTACTAAAAACACAAAATTAGCTGGCTATGGTAGCACATGCCTATAATCCCAGTTACGTGGGAGGCTGAAGCAGGAGAATCCCTTGAACCTGAGAGGCAGAGTTGTGGTGAGCTGAGATCGTGCCATCGCACTCCAGCCTGGGCAACAAGAGCAAAACTTTGTCTCAAAAAAAAAAAAAAGAGAAAAAACTTCCCATTTTGTCACATGGAATATTAAAAATACATGTACTCAAGGATCAAAATTAATAAATTAACAATTTTTACTGCTTTTTTTTTCTGAGTAGCTGAGACTACAGGCGTGTCCCACCATGCCCAACTAATTTTTGTATTTTCAGTATAGACAGAGTTTCACCATGTTGGCCAAGACGGTCTCGATCTCTGACCAGAGGTGATCTGCCCGCCTCGGACTCCCAAAGTGCTGAGATTACAGGCATGAGTCACCATGCCTGGGCCCTGCTTTTTTTTTTTTTTTTTAACTGTAAACATATAGTCATTATTAGTGCAGTTTTGCCACTGTCTTGATTCGTGCTACAGGGCCAGCAGTTTAAGGCACCACTGTTTTCTGCACTATCAGTGTAAATGTCAACTGATGTTCAAATCAGTTACATAGCAAATGAGAACTTGGTATTATTTTGAAACAGTTTCAACCTGGGAGACCTCCTGAACACCTGACCCACCTCAAGAATCCACAGACCACACTGAGAACCACTACTCTGGAAGTACATATAAAATATAACAGGAAACAGATATATCTTCAGAGAAAAGAGTCAGGTCATAGCAAGACAAGAATGACAAGGAGCCTTGATTTTTTCCCCGTACATTCTTTGTACCTTATAAATTCAATACACTTTGTATGTATTACTTGCCTCTAAAAAAAGTTAACTTAAAAAAAAAGACATTTAAACTGACATAAAAACTAAGTAGAAATTAAACATACTAGTAGAAATATAAGTACATAAGTAAATATAAAGAAATATAAGCATACTACTTAGAAATATAAAGGTATATACTAGAAAAAATAAGAGCTAAAATGTTTCTATTTAGGCAGTACAACTAGAGATTAGGAGAGTGGCATAGGAAACCACTGTTTCATTATAAGCCTTTTAAAACTGACTTTTAAAACCACATATAGATATTAATTGGTTGAAAGTTTTAAATATTTGAAATATTACTTTGAAAAAACACCAATTAAGTTAGGTTGAATAAGTAAATAAAGCAAATATCCATACACAGGTGAGAAACTGGCTGTGAAATAAACAAAGATGTAATAGTAACTGCCTGGGGCAAAAAAAATGTACTGGTGAGTTTTCAATCACATACAAAAATTTTGTTTTATAATAATTTTTTTTCTTTTTTTAGATGAAGTCTTGCTCTGTTGCCCAGACTAGAGTACAGTGGCTTGATCTCACCTCATTGCAACCTCTGCCTCCCAGGTTTCAAGTGATTCTCCTGCCCCAGCCACCGGAGTAGTAGCTGGGATTATAGGCATGCATCACCCCACCCAGCTATTTTCTTTTTGTATTTTTTAATAGAGTCAGGGTTTCACCATGTTGGCCTCAAATGATCCATCTGCCTCGGCCTCCCAAAGTGCTGGGATTACAGGCGTGAGCTACCGCACCCAGCCCAATTTTTTAAATTTATTTTAAAGTTCATTAAAAAGCAACAATTTTCTTCAGATTAGAATGTCTCATGACTTAGTTAAAAACAGTTAAAAGCATAAACTTCAGTTTTTAATAAACAGTTAAGTGGCTAAAGACATACGCACACACAATTCTTTTTTTCTTCATTTCATATGATGACAATTAATAACATATCAGAACATAACTCAGGTATTTGAAAAATAAAATGAATTAAAAATCACTTTATGATAATAAACTGCTGAATCTTATATGATTATTTCATAAAATCTTCAGAGAAATATAAACCTAATATCAAAAATCTAATTTAGTTTCCTAGAGATGTCCTGATCCAGAAAGAAGAGATAATTTCTGTATACAACACAAAAGCAAACTGGATTGCCCACTAAAAGGAACCAGGTTCAATGGAAAATGGCTCATTCCAAGACTGACACAAGAAAGAAACAAGATGAGCTTGGAAAATCTCACTGCGACAGAAAGAAAGGAAATACTTAGAAAAAAAAAAAAGAAGAGGGCATGCTAAAAAGACACAAGAACCCATTCGGAGGAGCTCCTAATGGACAAATTTGGGACAATTTGAACATTAAAATAAAGGTAATAATGGGTTATAACCCACTGAACAGGGAACATACAAATCTTTATTAATAATCAGATAAAAGAATGTCTCTTCCTTATAAAAGAATGTCTATTAGTGAAGAAAAAGGATGAGTTACAAAATAAACACTTACCAACCATCATAGTAAAGATCAGTATAGGCAAGAATCATCAATGGATGCTACATGGCCCTTGGGGGATGTGGGCAGTGATGAGGAACAGACAATCTGATGAGGAGCAGAGTATCTCCACTATCTCAAAGTTATCCCCATAGATTGGGTGCACATTACAGGAGAATAAAGAGATATGACAACTAAATGCATTTTGTGATCCTGACCTGCACCCTATGAGGAAAATGCTATAAAGGCATAAATGCTATTATTAGGACAAATCGACAAAACTGGAAAATGAGCTGTAGATTAGTATTATATAAGTTAAATTTCCTGAATTTGATAACTGGTGCAGTGATAATGCAAAAGAATGCAACACACGGTGAATATTTAGAAACAAGTGGACATAACGTAATGTAATGGGCATAATGTAAGCAATTTACTTTTAAAAGATACAAGAGACAGAGTAAGGGGCCAGGAGCAGTGGCTCATGCCTGTAATCCCAGCAATTTGGGAGGCAAAGGTAGACAGAGCGCCTGAGCCCAGGAGTTTGAGACCAGCCTGGGCAACATGGTGAAACCCTGTCTGTACAAAAAAACTAGCCAGTTGTGGTGGCATGCTGCTGTAGTTCCGGCTACTCAGGAGGCTGAGGTGGGAGGATCACCTGAGCCTGGGGATGTCAGGGCTGCAGTTGAGCTGTGATCATGCCACTGCACTCCAGCTTGGGCAACAGAGTGAGACCCTGTCTCAAAAAATAATAATAATAATCAAATGAGAGGCAACTCACAGGTATCCCCTGCAGTCCATTTACATTTGAGGAAAACAAACCTCATTATGCATCCACTAGCACCAGTGGCTTCAGTAATCTACGTTATCTGCATTTTACAGAGAAGGATACTGAAGCTCATGGGATAAGGTAGCTGACAGAAGTCACACAGCTAGTAATAGGCCAATTATGATTTTATTCTACGTCTACCTGATTCCAAAGTTTCTGCCCCACTCTATCCTTTGTCGGAATCTCTTAGGCCCCTGCCTCCCTCTCTGTTAGGTGGTAAACACAGGTAAGTCTGGCAAGGGGAAGCCTGTGTTGTTTTCCGTGTAAAATGTGTGCAGGTATCTTTCGAGTTAAGGGAAGAGGCAGAGTGGCTTCTGTGAGATTCTGGAAGGGGCCTATGGACCAAAGAAAGGAAAGGACCTTGGTCTGTTGGAGGGTGGGCTGGTCCCCTCTTCTTCACTGATGCTGGGAGTAAAGCAGGTGGATTTGACATGGCCTGATGGAGAAAGGGCCACCTGTCCGGCCTGTGGTCATGTGTGCTCTGGCTCCTGCTCTGTTCTGTCTCAGGGTTAATTTACTACATGTTTACTCCAAGCCTACCATGCACCTGGCGTCATGCTAGGCTCTTTGGTGATTCCAAAGATGCCTCTAGCAGGATCTCTTCCTTCCAGGGCTCCCATCTGTTGGAGAAAAAGACCAACTCGGACCCTCCTCTGAGTGAGGCTCAGCCAGGGTGTCAGTCATGGGGTCCAGAATGGTGTAGGTAGGAAGAGCCACCTCTCGAGGGCATCTGGGGAGGCTCCTGCAGAGGGTGACAAGGCTCCCAGGGAGAGACGGCAGCTCTCTGCAAGGGAGTGTCTGCTGCAGTGGGCCTTGCTCCAGCCCAGAGGTGGGAGATAGGGTCAGGCTGAGCCACAGGCCATCAGGAGGTAGCCTGGGGTCTCAAAGCCAAGAGTACTTCCCTGGGACCTTCTTGGACCCTCCAAACTGAGCCCAGTCTCCCAAGTTGCCAGGAATGGAATAGCACAGCAGTGAAGGGCAGAGCCACCAAGGCAGATGGCCACAGTTGAGTCCTGGCTCCCTGTTCGTGAGCGCTGGGAAGTTTAGATGATTCTCTGAGCCTCAGTTTCCCCATCTGTAAAACAGGGGCAGGAATTGCACCTTCCTCTTCTGGTGTTGTGAGACTTAAAAGAGGTGCCACCTGTGGGGTGCTCAGCAGCGTGGCATCAGCCTCCACACAGGTTTGCGGCTGCTGCATCTGGCATTTTGCATGATCGCTAGCCCTCAGGACAGTTTGCAAGGTGGAGGTCTCCTTGCTCCCACTGTGGAAGATGAGGAAACTGAGATAGCTAGTAAATGGTGGACCCAAGCTTGGGTTTCTAGGACTCAGCCCTTTCTGCTGGCTCACTGCCTACAGCTCAGCCATCCCAGCAACTGCAAAGACCCTCCCCGGGGCTCAGCTCTGTACCAGGCTTTCCTGGCACTGCCTCTGCTATCTCTTAATGTTTTGCGGGGGTGAATGGGGCTTCTTTGATTTCCTTTCTTTTCCCCTTTCCAATAATCATCATTCATCTTGTTATCAGAGCCATGCATCTGCGCCTCTTGGCTGTGGTCCACAGGCCATGTTTGCCATGATCAATGCATAGCTCTGTGTGGCCACAATGTATATCCAAGACAGCATGGCAACCCTGTGCCCGCAGGCCCGGGAGGCTCTGACACTGTCAAAGGCAGCTGGAGGCTTCCTCAGGAGCTGAGGTGAGGCACCTGGCTCACATGCCCCATGGTCTGGTTGAATTCTCCTTGTTCCTGGACTGGTAAACAGCTGCTCCCCCGCAAGCTGGGGAGCATTTCCAGCTGCCTTTCTAGGGTCTCAAAGCACAGACCCAGGTGCTCCTAACCCCCGTCCTCCTCATCCATAAGTGCCTAGAGGACAATTCAGCAAACCAAGATGGGTAGCTCTGAAGTCCCATTGGGCCCAGCCACTCATCATACAGTAGCCAGTCAGACTCAGTTCCTAAGCCATCCGGACCCCCTTTCCTGCAGCCCCAGGGCCATGTGTGGTCTGGCGCCCACCCCCTCACTGCTTACTACTTCCCCCTTTCCCACTGCGCACAATCCTCACCTCGGGATTTTCAGTGTGCTGTGTCTTCTGCCCACTGTGCCCTCGGCCCCTTTCCTCCTGGGCCTCAGTCAAGCCTCTGCCCGAATGCTGCCCATCTCCTGGCTGCGCCTTCCCACCCCGCATCTAAATGGAGCCCCTCCTTAGCCACTCTCTTTTTCTGCCTCACACACGTGTTGCACTTGGATGTGTCTCTATGGGTCCTTCCCCTCACTCCATTAGGCTCCAGTACCAGGCACACCCCGAGCACCTAAAAAATATATTTGGGATGAACGAATGAATCTTGAGCAAGTGACTTAATTCCTCTAAGCCTCAATCTTCATCCGTAAAAGAGGGACAGTGAGTTATTTATTTATTTATTTATTTATTTATTTATTTGACAGAGTATCTCTCTGTTGCCCAGGCTGGAGTGCAGTGGCGCAATCACAGCTCGCTGCAGCCTCCACCTCCGGGTTCAAGCGATTCTCGTGCCAAACCCTCCCGAGTAGCTAGGACTACAGGCGTGCACCACCACACTCAGCTAACTTTTGTATTTTTAGTAGAGATGGAGTTTCACCATGTTGGCCAGGCTGGTCTTGAACTCCTGGCCTCAAGTGATCCACCCACCTCAGCCTCCCAAAGTGCTAGGATTGCAGGTGCGAACCACCATGCCCAGCCCAATGATAGAGTTTTTAAAAGATGGATGTGAAACAAACAGCACAGTGCTAGGCACAAAAGCAAGTGCTCAGTTGGTGCTAACTGCAAGGATTGTTCTTAACTTCTGATAAGGAAGGCTTGGCTGGCATTTAGAATTCCACATTCCACAGGAGCTTTTTTGGGGTGTCTACCCTGGGCCAGGATCTCAGAGCCTCGTGGAGTCAGTGTCTGGCTCCCACCACCTCACACCACAGAGGAATTGCCTCTGGCAGGGGCACTGGCTGTTAAGGAGGCCTCCTCACATGGAGGCAGCTCAGGGAGAGCGTCCAGTCCTTCACTCCACAGATCCCAAAGACACTTGTACTCTGCGGGGCCTGTGTAGGCTTAATCTAGCCGTGAAGACACTCCCTGCCTGGAAAGGACTTGAGAAAAGGACACAAAGTACTTAATAGACGTTGAGAAACAATGCCTTTGATAACAATATTCAGAGGAGAAAAACCTCAGGCACACGTGGGAGAATTGGGGATGCTTCACGGAGGAAGGAGCATTTTATCTAGAAGTTAAAGTAGACATTGGATTGAGACGTGTGGGAACATTGTGGGTTAGAAGAGGGCATGCCAGGTGGAGGAAGCAGCTTATTCAAGGGCTGGAGGCTAGAGAGAGTGGGCCACATGGAATCAGTAGTTTGCTTAGAATGTGGAATATATGAAAAGACTATTAAGACGTAGGAGGCCAGCTGTGGTGGCTCACAGCTGTAATCTCAGCACTTCGGGAGACAGACAGGTGAATCACTTGAGGCCAGGAGTTTGAGACCAGCCTGGCCAACATGGTGAATACCCGTCTCTCCTAAAGATACGAGAATTATCCAGGCATGGTGGCGCATGCCTGTAATCCCAGCTACTCAGGAGGCTGAGGCAAGAGAACCACTTGAACCCGGGAGGCGGAGGTTGCAGTGAGCAGAGATTGCACCACTGCACTTCATCCTGGGCGACAGAGCAAGACTGTGTCTCAAAATATAAATAAATGAATGAATAAATAAAACATAGGACTGTGAGAGCATTGTATCAGTCAACTATTTCCATAATAGGATTGTGTTATAACCAAGCATTCCACAATGAGAGGCAGGCATCAATGTTTTTTGTGACTGCAGATAGGCTGGAATTTGGTAATTTGGTTTATCTAGGCCGCATCCAGCTAGGTCCAAGTCTGCTCTGCACATATCTCATCCTTCCTGGACCAGTGGCCAGCTGAGACTCGTTCTTCTTGGGGAAGGTGAGAGGCAGGAGCCTAAGAGAGCAAGCCCAGCCATACGAGCATGTTTCAGATCATGTCCACTGATCCCTGTGGCAAGTCTGATGGCCAAACCTAAGATCAAGGGCAAAGTTTAATTCCCCACCCACCATGAAGCCAAAGCAAGTTACATGGAAAAGCCCAAGGTTAATGGGATGGGGATATTTACTCCTCCCAGGGAGGGAGAGGGAGGGAGTGAAGATTCATTGAATTCATTGATTCATCTAATTTCTCCAGGCGAGTAGAAGCCAGAGTGTGAAGGGTCTCTGTGTCTGCTGTTAGGAGCTGACTAGAGCAGCAGCTGGACTTTGATGTCTGGTGGGATGAGCAGCAGAGGGCTCTGACTTTTGCTCTTTTCCCCGTTGAGGCAGAAAGAGTACTGCAGTCCTGTTGGGTGGTTAAAATGCCCCAGTCCTTGCCCAGCTCTGTCCCACCTTCCCCAGGCCTCATGCTTTCTGCTTGCCTGGCACAAAAGCGGTACTTTCTCTGCTAGGCCAAGCGTCTGCCAGGGCTCATAGCTTTGCCAAGCCTGAGGGTGACTTTCTCTGCTGGAATTGAACCTTGTGATAACAGCCTCATGCATTGAGTACCTACTGTATGCTGAGTGTATCATATTCTCTTGCAGTGAGTACCTGCTGAGTGTTGGACAGTGCATGGGGATTCTTTACATGTATTCGTTCAAACTCATCACCACTCTAAAAGGGAGATCTCATTATCCCATTTTACTTTGTTTGATTTCTGTTTTTGTGGCAGGGTCTTGCTCTGTCGCCCAGGCCAGAGTGCAGTGGCGCCATCACAGCTTGCTGCAGCCTCTCCCTCCTGGGCTCAAGCGATCTTCCTACCTCAGCCTCCCAAGTAGCTGAGACCACAAGCACATGCCCTTATGCCTGGCTAATTTTTGCATTTTTTGTAGAGACAGGGTTTTGCCATGTTGCCCAGGCTGGTCTTGAACTCCTGGGCTCAAGAGATCCACCCACTTAAGCCTCCCAAAATGTTGTAATTACAGGCATGAGCCACTGTACTCAGCCTCATTACCCCTTTCACTGAGGGTGCAAGAGGTCAGGTCAGTTGCCCGAGCTCCCACAGCAAGGTGCGGATGAGGCTCAGATCAGACCTGGGTCTATTTGGCTCCAAAGCCCATGCTGTCTCCCCTGCCAAGTCCTCGCAGGAAGCATAAAGGTCAAATGGCCTGGAAGGTGGCTTCTAGTCACAGCTCTGCTCTGAGCTGTGTGACTTTGGAGATACCGTTCCAGAATTCTGGGCTCCAGTTTTGAGATCAGAGCAGTTCAGAGCTTGCTGTACAGCACGGTCAGAGGAAACACAGGTTTCCAGATCAGACAGCATCCTCAGCTCTTGTTTAAAAACAAACTAACTTTAACATTTTACAAGCACACCCTGTTTTCCAGTGAGAAGCTGTGTCCAGCAGACTGCTTCAGTGAACCGTGTCCAGCCATTCATCACAGGGAACCTCCTCCAGCTGCTGGTTGCAGTAACCATTCTCCAGCCAGCTGTGGCAGCAAAGCATGGCATCTGCTTGGGAAGGGTGGAGGAAACCATTAGTTCCGCCAGGGCCCTGACGTCTGCGGCTGCCCATTTTGCTTCTCCAGCAGGGATTTCCTTGGAAGCTGGCCACTACTGTGTGGTACGTCTTCTCCGAGGCCCAGGGCCCTGGTAAAGTGTTGGAGACCCCTAGAAAGAGCTATTGGCATTTCCACTTGCCATTCATTCATTCAACAACCACTTCTTTCTGCCTTCTTTGTGCCCAGCCTGAGGATGGATGCCAGGGCCACTGGGAAGAGTTAGACCTAGCCACTGCACCCTGGGATTCACAGGCACCTACACAGAGACATAGCATGCACAGTGCTGGGACAAAGCCGTGTGCAGTGGAGCAGGTGGGCATCGATGGAGGGCATGGTCACTTCTGCTTGGCAGCTCAGGAGTGTCTTGGGTAAAGGCTTAATGTATGAGCGAAGGCCAGAAAGATGAGTAGGTGTTTACCAAGCTAATGCAAAGGAAGGCATCCCAGGCAGAGGGACCCGTATCAGCAGGCACTCCAGGGAGTCTGAGGAGCTGCTGGTGGTCTGATGTGGGTTGAGCATCACATGCAAAGAGAGCAGGACGAGAACTCAGGCTGGAAAGCCTGCCACGGCTAGGGCCGCAGGCTTTGCACGCTGTGCCCAGGAGTTTCAACTTGGATAACTCAGGCAGGGGTGAGCTGAAGGCTTTTAAACAGGGCAGTGATATGATCGTTATGTGCTCATCTTTCATGTATCAGCCTCCAGTAAGAGCATTCTGTTGGGTTCCAGGAAGAGTTCCTAAAAAATATCTTTCCTTCCAGAGGCTTTAAGAAACTTTTGCCTGGAAATATTCAGCCTCAGAGCACAATGCCATGTGACCCAAGAAATAGCCATCATGGGAAAAATCAAGGAAAATATCCCTGCTGAAGGAAAATAAATTAAAACACAACACACGAAAAACAGACCAGATAGAAATGGAGAGGTCCCAATCCGTAAATGGGTTTTATGCAGCCAGAAGACCTCATCATACTAGATGATATGGTATTAAACAATAAACTTTGGGTAATGGGGATGTCACTTTAATTAATCTTCCTAGAAACCGATGTGGCAAAAACATTCCGGTTGCTATTGCTATGTTGCAAATTACTCCAAAACTTGGGGGCTTAAAACAATTATGTTATTATGTTCACAGACTGAGTTGGTCAGTAATTCAGAAAGGGCATAACAGGGGGCAGCTTGTCTCTATGCAGTCATGTATAGAGCCTCAGCTGGGAAGGCTTGAAGGCTGAGGCTGAATCGACAGCTGGGTGCTGGTATTAGCTGGAAGCTTTTTCATTCATGTGTTGCAATTGATGCTGGCTGTTGGCTGGAACCGCAGATGGGACTGTCAGTCAAAAAACCGACATCTGGCTCTTCATGTGTTTTCTCCTTGAGAGCTAACTGTCTTGGGCTTCCTCACAATATGGTGGCTGGTTCCAAGATCTAGCATTCTGAGAGGCAAGAAGTGGAAGCTGCCAGTTTCTTAAGGTCTGGGCCTTAAGGTCAAGCCAGGCACGGTGGCTCACACCTATAATCCCAGTGCTTTGGGAGACCGAGATGGGACGATCACTTGAGGCCAGGAGTTCAAGACCAGCCTGGGCAACATAGTGAGATCCCCATCTCTACAAAAAAAAAATTGTAAAGTTGTCCAGGCATGGTGGTGCACTCCTGTAGTCCCTGCTTCTCGGGAGGATGGCTTGAGCCCAGGAGTTCAAGGATGCAGTAAGCTATGATCACACCACTGCACTACACCCTCAGTGACAGAGCAAGAGACCCTCTCTCAAAAAAATAAAGAAAAGAGCACCTCATCCTTTCTGCTTCATTCCGTTGGTCCAGGTAATCACAATGGTCTGTCCAGGGTCAAGGAGAGCAGCCATGGAGGGTGTGTCAGTGTCTCAAGAAAAGCTTCATTCTTCTTGTGGAATAAGATATACCAAAGCAGCTGTCTTTGGAAAAGATGGCCTGCCACACAGCCACGTGGGTTTCCATGGATGCTGAGAAAAACACATGTGTTGTTTCCTTACAGAGTAAGAGAAATCTCTGTTGATTATCTCGTTAAATTAAATGTAGCCATTAGCGGGTGGCTCTGGGGATGTTGTGGTAATAGGCTACGCCTTGGGTGATTTTTTTTCTTCTAAATATTCTTCCTGGAGTTTGTATGGCTAGCCTGACCATTTCTCTTTGCTAATATGAGATCACATAAAAACGTCATCATCATTAATATGGCAGAGTCAGCAGGGTGGGATACTGACTAGGATCCAGGGAGACAGGCTGGTTCCTGGCTCAGCAGCCCCCGAGGAGGAGGTTCTGGGAGCTGGGTGTTCATTTCCTGTGGAGACTGACAGGCTTTTCACAGACAACTTTGTGTGGGGCGAGGCTCTGGGCACATCATCACCTGGGCAGCCTGGTGAGAGGGTGTTTGTCTGGTGGTGGCAGCCCCTAGAGTAGACACTTAACCCTGCTCTGGATGTGGTCACCGCAGACATCCATGCCGCGGGCTCATTTTTTTCAGCCCAAACCCTTACCTTTAATGCCTCTGAGGGTCAGACTGTAGCCGGGCACTGGGAGGTATGAATGCGCCACAGCCCCCCTTAAAGCCCTCCCCATCTAGGAGGAGACCTTTCATTACTAAATATTTGCAGGCCTCCATGGGCGCTGGAAAGTGTTCTGGGCAGTGGAAGGCAGGAGTGGACTGAGTTCTCCTCCGTAGGAGCCAACCCCTCAGGAGAAGACAGAGTGTCTGGGAGAGCAGATTCGTGCCTGATCCCCCTGGTGATGAAGGCTGTGGGGAGCCAGAGAGGGCAGGGAGCGTTTCGGCAGAGTGGCCCACAGCTGCCAGGGCCTAGGCCAGGAGTAGGCTCGGAGGCTGAAGGGACAGCCTACAGCCGAAGTAGAGGAGGAGAGGCAGTGAGGGAGCCAGGGCGAATCACAGGGCCCTGGGGATGGGAAGGACTAAGGCTTTCAACTCTCAGTCAAATGGGAGCCAAGGGGGGGGGGTTCAAGCAGAGGAGTAACATGATATGACTTGAATTTTTTTTAAAAAATCTCTCTGGCTGCCATGCTGAGGACAGATGGGTGAGGTGGGGGAAGAGGGAAGGGCAAGGGTACATGCCAAGGGGGCAGGAAGGAGGCCAGTGAAGTACATGCAAGAGAGAGGAGGTGGCTGGGTTAGGGCAGTTGCACGGAGGAGGTGAGATGTAAGCAGTGTTTGGAAACCTTGCAGAGACAGAGCCAGCAGGATTTGCTGCAGGACTGGATGAGGGGGTGCAAGACAGAGTCAAGGGTTGGGGGCCATAGCTCTTGGGAGGAGGACAATGGCATTAATCAAGATGGGGAAGACTATGAAAGGGACAGGTCTGGAGGAAGGCATGGGCTTGGCTTTCAGACAGTAAAACATGAGATGCCTGAAGACCTTCAAGTGGAACTGTGCATGCAGAGTTGGATATGTGACTCTGGGGTTTGATAACAGGGTCTTGGCAGGATACTTAAATCTGGGGGTCATCAACATGTAGATGTATTTATTTTATTTTATTTTTTTTTTTTTGAGAGAGAGAGTCTCACACTGTACCTGGGCTGGAATACAGTGGCGTAATCTCGGCTCACTGCAACCTCTACTCTCCAGGTTCAAGTGATTCTCCTGCCTCAGCCCCCCAAGTAGCTGGGATTGCAGGAGCACCCCCCTCACCACGCCCAGCTAATTTTTTTCTATTTTTAGTAGAGACAGGGTTTCACTTTGTTGGCCAGGCTGGTCTCAAACTTCTGACCTCGTGATCCGTCTGCCTTGCATCCCAAAGTGCTGGGATTACAGGCGTGAGCCACCATGCCCAGCCTCAGCGGATGGATTTTAAGATTTGAAATCACTAAGAGAATAAGGGAGAATGGAGAAGAAGGCCAAAGGCAAAGCCCCAGGGCACCCCAGTGTTTAGAGGTCAGGAGATGGGGAGGAAGCCATCCCAGGGTAGAAGGAGAAGCGAGAGGAAGAATGGCAGCCTGACGGCCAAGATCCAGTAAGGAGCCAGGATTCATGACACTGGGAGACCAGCCTGGCTCCCGCCGTCCCACTGTGGGGAGGACACAGATGCAGACTGCAGTCTCCAGTATTATGAAGTGACAGCAACAGGGAAACGCATGATTCTGTTAGCATGAGATGAGGATGGGGGGAGGTGGAGGTGCACAGTGTGTAAGGGCCCAGAATGTGGACATGGGATGGGGGATTGGGGAAGACCTCTCAGAGAGGAGGGGCTCTAAGCTGGACATCAGAGGAGGGTGAGACCACATGCATGGCTTTGTGGGCAATGAGCCATTGGAGGTGGGCCCTAGATTTCCACAGGAGAAGGCGGGATGGGGGAAGGCAGTTCCTGGCAGAGTTTGTAGGAGAGTCACGAAAGTAGCGGTGTGTGAGGAGGCCGCAGGGAATGAATGGCGAGGGGCACATTTGGGTTAGGGGGTTCTGACCTTTGGGATGCTTGGAGACAAGGCTGGAAGATTGGTGGGGAGGGGCATGAGAGAGGCAGTGGGGACCCTTGACCTCAAGGGGCTCACAGTCTAGTTAGGGAGGCAAAGCCCCACAGTGCAGGGAGGTAGTGGTGGGTGCCCAAGACAGAAGCCCGAGAAAGTGCTGTGGGCACTCTCCAGGCAAGAAGGGGTTAGCTAGTGGAACCCGGTCAGGCTGCCCCTGGGAGGCAGACCTTGAAGAACATGTTGATGTTGAGCATGCCAAGATGCACAGAGCTTTCTTGGCAAAGACCACATGCAAAGGTATGGAAGCACGAACTTGTACCCCTTCCTGCATGGGTACTGGGGAGCCATTGGAGGTTCCTGAGCTGGGGGAGAGACCCAAGTTGGATCTGATTTTAGGGTGAATAAGAGGTAAAGGGAAGGGGTCTTGGAGGCAACTACACAACCAGATGAGGTAGTGATGGCCTCGGCAGCAGATACAGGTGGGACCTACGGGGCAGTTTTCCTTTAAGTTGGCCCAAGGGTTTTTGCAAGCTGCAGTCTCACACCCACATTGCCCTGCAGGGTGAGGGAAAGGGCCAAGAATGCAGCTGTACCCCAAGGCCTCACTAACCCAAGAAGATTTTTGTGGAGGGGCTGCCCAGTGCCAGTGAGGGGAAGGAGGGCCACATGCACTCAGTATCATGCCAGCCCCTGTCCATCACCTTATCCCATTTAACCCTCCCAGGAGCCTTATGAGGTCGGTCCTAGTGTCACCCCATTTTGCAGATGAGGGAAATGAGGCACAAAGAGGTAGAATGGTTTGCCCTAGCACACAGCTAGGGTGTAAGGGACCAGGATTTGAACATGTGTCTCCCTGACACCAAAGCCAGCCTCTTAGCTGTGTGTGAGGTTGCCTTGCAAAGGCTTTATTCAGTAGCCAAAGGTCCAAACCCTCCCAAAGGAGAGGACCAAGAGGGTCTCCCCCCACCTCGTTGCTCTTACCCGCTCCCTGGCCAGGCCACTATTTCAAGGTGAACTAAGGGACCCCAGAAATAACATTGAACTGATTTATCAAGCACTTAGTCTGTGCCAAGCATAGAGGATGTATTTATCAGGTGTATCTAGGCCAGGTGTGTATATGATGTATTTATCCTGGCTCAGGAACATGCAATGGCTCTCCAGTGCCCTGGTCCAGTATTTTACAGATGCGAACTTGGATGCTTAAAGCAGATGCGAACTTGGATGCTTAAAGCAGATGCATTGCTGGTCCATAGTGGGATTTGAACGTGGGGCTGCTGAATCCTGGGCCTGTATTATTTCTAAGACGCCTCACTGCCTTCTGCACTGGCAGGAAGGGGTGAACCCCATGGGTTCAGAACTGGAACAGGAAAGTGGACCAACATGGAACCCACCCCAGCCGCAGCCCTAGGGAAGCGTCCAAGCTGGCTCTTTGTATATAAACCGTGGTCTATTTACTGAACAGGGAGTGTGTCTTTCCTCCTGGGGAGCTGCCCCAGGGTGGTTGCAGGTGCAAATAAGGTTGAATTCAGGATAAGGCCTTCTCTCCTGTCCCAGCCTGACCGCTGGGTAACCTCTGGCCTGGAATGAAAGGCCTTCCAGTAAGCGCGTTGCTGGACTACAGCTCAGCCGTGTGCCAGGTGGGAGCGGGGGTAGGGGACCAGCCAAGAGAAGGATTCAGGAGCCTGAGAGCAGGGGCAGGAACTTGCCAACAAATCTCTTAGCAAGCTGCTTTCTCAGCTGGCTGCATAGAGCGTCCCTAGAGACGTCACGGGGCAGAGCTGGTCACGAGGAGCCCTGGCTGCCCTCCCGGCCTGATCTAGAGGAAGGAGGGCACATGGGGTGAAAACACCAGGGAGCCCAGGGCAGGATTCAGAAATCAGATACTGCGGGCTGCCTCTCCCCTGGCCTTGAAGGACACATGGCCTGGGCCTCTCTTGCATCCGTAACTGATCAGAGTGGGTGCAGGGTTAGCAATCAGATCTGCAATTGTTTTCACAGATAATTGAGAGGCCCTGCGATGCTGATGCCGTGGAAAACACATTCCACTTGGCCTGGAGCTGGGCCAGTCCTCCTTTGGTCTAATCTTGAGTGTGTCCCTTCCCCTCTCTGAGGTCCTCATCTATGACAATGAAGGGGTAGGGGCAGCGGGATCCCCATTCCTCCAGGCCCTTCAGATGTTTGGTTTGAGGTCCCATGATATAACAGGAAGGGGCCCGAGCAGCAGAGCCAGGAGCGTGGACACCAGGCCTGCACCCTGTGTGCTCGGCCCCACCTGCCTTGCTCAGTCCGCCTGGGCTCCTCAATGCCTCCTTGCTGACGGTGGATACTGCCCAGGAACTCTGTTCAGTCCTGCCACCTACAGGGAAGCAGCTGGGATGAACCGGCAAAGGATCAAGTCTGTTTTGGCTTTGGGATGTGTTTTCCTACCACTCGTTAAGCGTGGGAGGGGCTGACATTCTGGAAATTAACTTCAGCCCAAACTGGGAAGCCATCCCAGGACACAGGGCTGGGTCCCTCCAGCCTTCTCCTCCCTCCTTGGCGAACTCCCCTCTGCTAATAGATTCTTCCACCTCCAGCCCATCCCAGGACACAGGGCTGGGTCCCTCCAGCCCTCTCCTTCCTCCTTGGCAAACCCTCCCTTCTGGTAAGAGATTCTGTGACCTCCAGCCCATCCCAAGGTGCATGGCTGGGTCTATCCAGCCCTCTCCTCCCTCCTTGGTGAGCCCTCCCTTCTGGTAATAGATTTTCGACCTCCAGCCTCATCCTCCTCCTAATTTCTCCTTCCCTCTCACCCTCACTTCCATTCTTTTCCATGCTGTGTCCTTTTTCAGACCTTGCTCAGCCTAGAGAGGTGGTTAAGTGTGTGACTTTCAGAAGGATTCTCCACCTTCATTCACCAGAAGTGAGCAGTTAGGAAACACTCATTAAGGAGATGAGAGGCTAACTCTGAATTCAGGAGGTGCCGCAAAGCACACGCTGCAGACTCAGCAGGCTCCAGAGTTTCCCACTGGGGAAGGCAGAGCCTGTGACTCGATGTTTTCAACCTCTGCAGGGAGGACATTGAGGCAACAATTACTCTTCTTAGGGTTGCTTTCTGGTCCCTAAGGGAAGCTGCTGCTGCCTGCGATGATTCTGTAGGGAGTTGATGGGAGTCAGCCACCTCCTTCAGGAAGCCCTCCCAGGCATGTCTCTTTCTCCCCCACCCCACTCCTCCTCCACAGTTTTCTGAAGAGTGCAAAAGGCTCTGGTTATGCCAGAGGCTGTCTTCCTCATTACTCTCCTGTCTGGGTCATGGGATGGAAAACCATCATTTTGCACTAATCTTAGCCTTTACTCCCGGGACAGGAGCCTGAGGCCCAGTGGTGGGGGACAGGCCTCGTAGCTCGTTCATGCACTAGAATGAGAATGGCCACAACTTTTTGATTTATGCATTTGTTTGGTTTCTTTGCCCAAACTTTCCTCCTTTTTTTTTTTTTTTTTTTGTAATAGAAATAAGTTTCTGGTTATAAAAAATAACCCAAGCGCTAAAGAAATTAAAAAACATCTGTAGGCCAGGTGCGGTGGCTCACGCCTGTAATCCAGCACTTTGGGAGGCCAAAGCAGGTGGATTATCTGAGGTCAGGAGTTGGAGACTAGCCTGACCAACATAGTGAAACCCTGTCTCTATTAAAAATACAAAAAATTAATAGGTGTAGTAGTGCATGCCTGTAATCCCAGCTACTTGGGAGGCTGAGGCAGGAGAATCACTTGAACCCAGGAGGCAGAGGTTGCAGTGAGCCGAGATCGCACCATTGCACTCCAGCCTGGGCAACAAGAGTGAAACTCCATTTCAGAATAAAAAATAAAAATAAAAAAATAAAGAGCACCTGTAATCCTAGCACTCAGAGGTAGTCACTGGGTGATTCCAGCCAGACTTAGTTCTGTATGCTTATACTTTGATGTACAATAAGAATTATACTGTGTTTTTTGCTTCTTTGCAACCTACTTTAAAAAAAAGCTGATCCCATGGATGTCTCCCCAGGTAGATAGGCACAGGTCTACCTCACCTGTTGGATGGCTGCATGGATCCTATTTTATATTTGAGCCAGAGTTCACCTTCATTAGCTACAACTAATCTTGAAGAGACAGAGGACTGGCACAGTTAAGATTTTGGGGTCAGGTGCGGTGGCTCATGTCTGTAATTCCAGCACTTTGGGAGGCTGAAGTGGGTGGATCACTTGAGGCCAGGAATTCCAGACCAGCCTTGGCCAACATGGTGAAACCCTGTTTCTACGAAAAATACAAAAATTAGCTGGGCGTGGTGGCATGCGTCTGTAATCCCAGCTACTTGGGAGACTGAGTCACAAGAATTGCTTGAACCCAGGAGGTGAAGGTTGCAGTGAGCCGAGATAGCGCCATTACACTCCAGCCTGGGCAACCAAATGAGACTCTGTCTCCAAAATAAAAAGATTTCTGTATGCTAGGCTGGGTGTGCTGGCTCACGTCTGTAATCCAGCACCCTGGGAGGCCAAGGTGGGTGGATCACTTGAGGCCAGGAGTTCAAGACCAGCCTGGCAAACATAGCCAAACCCCATCTCTATTAAAAATACAAAAATTAGCTGGGTGTGGTGCTGGGCACCTGTGGTCACAGCTACTCAGGAGGCTAAGGTGGGAGAATCGCTTGAACCTGAGAGGTGGAGGTTGCAGTGAGCCAAGATCACGCCATTGCATTCCAGACTGGGCGACAGAGTGAGACCTTGTCTCAGAAGAAAAAAAAAAAAAGATTTTTGTATGTCAAAGCAGAGAAAAGCGGGTGCCTGACTGGCACTGATAGTTGACCCACTGACCAACAGGAGTGGACCGAGGTATGGGAAGTGATTCAGCCTGGGCACTCTGTCTCTCTGGCCACTGTTTGGTGCCCTGAGGAGGAAGCAGCCCATAGAGGTACTCTGGGTCTCGGCCTCACCTTCAGTGGTGGCACTGGAGTCACCCAGATGGTGCCCTTTGTGACCAAGCCTGTGCTGGCATCAGAGGGGCCCTGGGAATGGTGGATTGTCCAGTTGTGGAAAAGAGAAGGATGGCCCTGGGTCATACCCTCAATGCTCTGTGCCTGCAGGGGGCCTCAGCGGGGCGACGGTCATCGACTCCCTCGACACCCTCTACCTCATGGAGCTGAAGGAGGAGTTCCAGGAGGCCAAGGCCTGGGTAGAAGAGAGTTTCCACCTGAATGTGGTGAGTCAGAGGCCCTCAGGGTGTGGGGGCAAGAAGAGGCCCAACAGCCAACTTCCTTCCATCATCTCTGAGACCCAGAGATGTTGAGGGCCTCACCCAAGGCTGCGCAGCCCAGCTGCCTCAGAGCCAGGGCTGCCCTGCACTCTGTGCTGAGTCCCTCCCTTAAGACAGCTTTGAGGTGGGGACATCCTCCCCAGTCTAGCATCTTCCCTGGGGAGGGGACACAGCCACGACCATCCGTCCTCTCCCTGCAAGGTCAGTCATTGCTCATCTGGGGCACATTGCTCCCACCCCGGATGGCCCCCCAGGGCTGAATCTATCACACAAAGCAGCAGCAGCAAGTGGGGAATGGCTTTGTGGCGGGGGAAGTGGCTCATCTGCTCGGAGCTGCTCTAGCCTTCAGCCCACCCTGCACTGGCCTATTGAGATGGCTGGGTGTGGGGGCACGGAGTGGGTCCCTTTGCAGGCCTGTGACCAGGCCTGGAACCTCTTGGTCTCCAGCCTTGCAGGCACACCTGGTCAGGGACCAGGGCCTTGCAGAGGGGATGGTCATGTGTCTGGATGGCACAAAAGCCTTGAACACCAGACCCCACCTTGTTGATCTCTCAGCCCAGACTAAAGCAAGGCATGCATTCCGGAGGTGAGCTCCCTGAGGAGAGATGCTATTTACATGGTCTTGGCGAGTGAGCAGTGGAGACGGGGTCGGGGCGAGGGGGCCACATCCAAGTGCACACCAGGCTCCATGTGGCTCCAGGACTGCCAGGTCCTGCTGCAGATGAGTCTGGGGCCGGCTCCTGGAGCTCCTGGTAGCAGTGATGCCCCTGCACCCTTGAGAGAGTTTGCTAGCACAGAGCAGGGTGGAGAGACAGTCTGGGAGAGCGTAGGAACGCAACACTTTAGGGGAGCTTCCCTGGAGACAGAGGCCTCTGGAGTCCTGGCTGCCCTGAACCTCTTGGAAAAGTCATTTACCCTCCCTGAGCCTTAGATTCCTCAACTCTACAATGAGAATGGTGACCACAGCAACAATATTAATAATGCCTAATTCACGGGCTTGTCATGAGGATTAAATACAGTGGAGGATTGTAACCACATTTTATAACACTGTGAAGTCTGATGCTGATGTAAAGTGATGTCACCATTGTCATTATTAGGATTATTTTGAGGCTTGTTGACACTTCTGGTTGCTTGTGTGAAGCCAAAGAAGCTGAGAATCCTCCCATTACTCTTCTTTTGGGTTGGAGAAAGGCAGAGGAAGGAGAAGGAAGGAGTGTCTCCATAGACCCGCCTTGTCCCCTGTGTAGACAGTGGCTCTTTGGGATACAGAACGGGCTCAGGCAGCCACCCACAGTGCCCTAAGAGCTGGGGGACACTCAGGCAGGTGGAGCAGGTGAGGAGATGTCCCTGTAAGAAAGAGAGGTGGGGTCACTCGACCTCGAACCTTGACTTTCTCGTCTGAAAAATGGGAATAATGACCCTTGCCACACCCACCTCACCGAGCCCTGGGAGCGGTTTTGCAGGTGCTCTGTGGGTGGAAGAGGTCCCCCGGGTTAACAGATGAGCGCTGCTCATCTGTTATATCAGTAATAAAGATGGTGGTGTGCGAAGCATGCTGGGGGAACCCTCTGGGGCAAGCAGGGTGACACCAGGCATGTCTGGCTGTGGGCAGGCCTCTCCCTGTAGCGCCCCTGTGTCCTGTGTCCACCCTTTGTGGGAGGGGTTGGCAGCCCCCTTCTGCAGGTGAAGAAATGGGGCAGGGAAAGGCTGCACATCTTTCCTGAGGTGCCAAAGCCAGGTCACTGGCTCAGGTGGGATCTACCCCAGATCTGGTCCTGGTGTGATGCTCCAGCACCCTTGATTTGCAGTCCCAACTTAGGAAAGAAAATAGAAATGATTAAGGCAAATGTGGGCATGCCCTGTGCGCTCCGAGCTGAGGGCCCAAGAAGCTGCTGCTCACTGAATACGCAGCTGCCTGACCCCCTCCTTCTTAGCCCCAGCCATTCCCGGTCTGCCCCCACAGCCTCCTCAGAGAACCAGGGAAGGACCTCACTGTCTTCCTGCTAAGCCTTGGGGTCTCCCCCCAGGAGGGGGAAGTAGCCTGGCCAGAGTGGGATTTGCCTCCCCTCAATCTAAGCTCCAGCCAGCAGTTCTCCAGGCAGGTTCTGGCACTCCTTGGAGCCCAGCCAGGCATTACTTCGCTGCTGTCGCCTCGGCAAGGGCTGGTGAAGGAAGCCAAGCCCAGCATTTATTTGGAATGTTGGAAATTGCAGGAGCTCTGCCAGGCAGGTGCTCATTCCTCTCCACTTTTGTTACGAAAACCACCACCACCATACCTGGCCCACCAGAGCTGGGCACAGGTATGGGAGGGACATCGGTGGCCAGGGTGAACTGTCTCAAGGGCCTGTGTCTTACGGGTGTTCCCACTGTCCCTTTCTGTCCTGCAGAGCGGAGAAGCGTCTTTGTTTGAGGTGAACATCCGCTACATCGGGGGACTCCTCTCAGCCTTCTACCTGACAGGAGAAGAGGTGGGTTGGCCCTTCATGACCCCTGGACTGTCCAGGCTGGAAAGGGCTTTGGAGAACGTCCGGTCCTACCCCCTCATGCCACCCACGGGAAAGGGGACTTAAGGAGGCAGGGATTGGCCTGGAGCCACCATGTCTGCCCCTGAGGGCCTGTTTTCCCCCAGACCATCCCTACCACCCTGCTTGATCAGTCATTGCTCATCTGAGCATATTGGTACCCCCCGGCCCCGACGGTCCCCCCAGGCCTGACTCTATCACAAAGCAGCAGCAGCAGCAGCAAAGGTGAATGGCTCTTCCTCCTTCACTCTGATCCTTCCATTCTGCTGTCCAGGTGAGCCCAGCTGCCTCCCACAGGTGCTTTCACGTTCTCTGAGAGCAGCAGCTGGGTCCACACATTATCCGCTCGGACGCTACACAGCAGCCAGCAGACAGCTGGGTTGGTTTTCACAAGTGATGGTTCTCAGGACTGATAAAGCCAAGACCCCCATGCCTTGTCCTCCACAGCCACCCCTTGCCCTCCCATCCTGGGCCAAACACCAGCCAGATACCTGCTCTGGGTCTCACGGGGGCAGCAGGTGAGGTGGGGTGGCCACTGCTGAATGCTGCCAGTGCCAGGCCTGGCCCCCAGGTGAGCTGTGTTGGCTTCCACAAGGAGGGCTGGGAAGTGCACACCACAGGGAGGCAGAGCCAGTGCGGTCAGGACACCTGGCCCTCACTCCGCACCACTCTAACCTACTCATGGCCTTCTCCCACCCTGGGCCTCACCTCCTTCCCCAGCATGGATGGTTCTGATACCCCTTCGCTCAAAGAGCTCTTAGGACATGGGATAGGTAGGAAAGGGTGGTGCCCCAGGGCTGATGACTCTAAAGCCCATATTCTCCCTCCTGCAAGAGAATTTTGAAAACCACAGAGCTGTATAGAAATGGGAGGCTTCATCCTTCCTCCTGAGCTCCAGTAAAAGCACAGCCCAGATAATCTGGTGGCAAGGTTGGCCGAGTCCCCAAGACATCAGTCATTGGTCAGTTCTGTTCCCCATGACTTAGAGGGGCTGCCGTGAGGCTCAACACCGCCCTGCTCTGACCACCCAGAGACAAATAATGATGCCTGCTCCCCGCCACCCCAGGAGCCATGGAAGTGAGGCAGGCCAGCCACAGAATAATCCCTCTTCACCCCCACTGCGGCTGCCTGGAAAGTCATTTCTGCTTCCCTTCATCTGTGAAGGTGGCAGGGGCTGAAGTCAAGGGTTTCAAGGCAACAGGCAGGCGCCTTATCTCTCCAGTCGCTCCAGGCCTCTCTCCATAGAGCATAATCTCCTCAGCAGAGATTAGCGCTTGTACCAGTTTGTCCCCAAATAATTGTAGATGGAAGCCCTCGGCTTTGAGCCACCCGGAGCCTGAATTTCATTTGAAAACTCCAGGACAGGGAAATGACAGAGCAGAAAAAGCATCCGAGTTCTTCAGGGCATGTGCCCAGCCTCCCAGCTTAGTCGTAGTCAGTGGAGATGGCCTGCAGGAAGGAGGAGGGGAGGACACAGCTCGGGGCTCTCAGGGCGCTTTAGGGGTGAGTAGTTCGGGAAAGAGTTGGTGGCTGCTCAGACACATTGCTTCTCCCTTCCTTCCCTCTCTTCCATCCATCTTTCCTCCCTTCCATCCATCTTTCCTTCTATCCTTCCACCCATCTTTCCTTCTGTCCCTCCTTCCATCCATCTTTCCTCTTTCCTTCTGTCCTTCCTTCCATCCATCTTTCCTTCCATTCTTCCGTCCTTCTGTCCATCTTTCCTCTCTTCCTTACCCCTTTCCATCAGCTTTTCCTTCTATCCATCTTTCCTTCCTTCCTTCCTTCTTTCCATCTTTCCTTCTATCCTTTGTTCCATTCATCTTTTCTTCCTTTCATCTATTTTTCCTTCTGTCTTGTCTTTTCTTGTTTTTCCTTCCCTTCATTCATTTTTCCTTCCATCCTTCCTTCCATTTATCTTTCCTTCTGTCTTTCCTTCCTTCCATCTGTCTTTCCTTCCATTTTTCCTTTTATTCATCTTTTCTTCCATCCTCCTTCTGTCTCCTTCCATCCAGCTTTTCTTCTGTTCTTTTCTCGTTCCATCCACTTTCCTTCCATTCATCCATCCATCTTTCCTTTCATCCTTTCTTTCATCAATCCATCTTTCCTTTCATCCTTTCTTTCTTCCATTCATCTTTCCTTCTGTCCCTCTTCCTTGCATCTTTCTTTCCTTCCTCCCTTCCTTCTTCGAGGGCATCTGTGGTTCTCAGAACTTGCTTTGCAGCCTTAACTTCCTAGAAGGCACCAGCAACCCAGCTTTCCAGAACCTAGACCAGATAGTGGGGTGTGGACAGGAGCACCTGTGACTTAACAAACAACTCAAAAGGCTCAGGGAGAGGCCAATGTGGCCAGAACCCCTGGGCGGGCGGGCAGGCTCCTGCGTGTGTCAGTGCAGCCCCTGCCCTCTGGCCACACCTTCCTGATCTGTCCCCAGAGCACCTCCCTGAGCCAGATGCCATGCTGTGTGCCTCGTGTGCTGTAGGGCTGTTGGGCCCCACAGGGTAGTGGGGTGTCCCTTATGCTGTGCTGAGGTACAGAATCCGAGAAGTAAAGAGGACACTGAAGAACTAGTGAAGAGCATCTGTACTTGGGGGGCCACGCCACCTATGAGCGGAGATCAGCGGGGGCCCCAAATGCCCAGAAGCAACTGTATTTATTAGGTACAAGCAGGGGGCAGGATCGTAAGTGAGGTCATCCTCTATAGGCTTAATAATAGGGCATACATAATCGCATGAGTCACAAGCAAGGGGGCCACCCCATTATGTCACCTGGGCAGAGAGGTGTGCCGTGCACAGTAGGGGGCCGTGTACAGAAAAGGGGTCCATCCCCATTAGGTCACCGAGGCAAGGAGGTGGGCTGTGTGCAACAGGTGTCGTGCGCAACAATTCTTATCTGGGAGCTGGAGACTTCAAAGGATTTCTAATAGAAGGATACTGTAAGCCCATGCAGTGGGAGCTGGCAGACTTGTGCTCTTCTCTTAAGATATTTATGGGAGGATGATTTGAGATAGCACAGAAGCAAGAAAAGACTGACAGGGTGTACAGCCGCCGTGACTGGTCACACCAGAGGGGTTCTTCTCCCTTGGTTATTTCCAGGATCCCAGGCCTGAGGCCTACTTTCCACAGGAACTGGATGCAAGGTACTACAATTCCTTTATCAGGAGGAGAGGCTCTTGCTCCAAGCCTGCCATACAGTGTATGCCCTTTCAGGCAGGGATGACACCGCCTGAGTCTTTGGTTCTTGTCCTGGTCTGGCTTTTTTCCCATGTACTTCTTCTGTTCTGTGACTGTTTTAGGCATTCCTCCTACTACAAACTACTATATGGTTATATAGAAGAATTCTATAAATCAGCACTAAATGTGTCAGTACAGCTCCGACTACAATACCTATATGATTATATGATTATATGGAAAGATTATATGGAACTAAATATGATTATATATATAAGCTAGATATAGTAAGCAGTAAGTTATATGACTGTATAGAAAGATTATATGGGACTAAGTATGATTATATATATATAGGCTAGATATAAGTAAGCAGTGAGTTATACTTCAGGTACCAATTGTGCCTGGGGGTCTGCACAGTTCTCCTTCCTCGGTGCCCATGGGGGGTATTACCCACAGTGTGCGTTCTCACTGGAGCCTCAGCTGCCCCATCAGGTGCATGTGATCACCGATTTGCAGAAGAGGAAATTCAGACTTGGAAGAAGTAACTGGCTCAGAACCGCACAGTGTCTGAGGGCTGTGTCGGGCCTGACTCCTGACCCTGCGGCCTTTGCGTTACGGGCCTGGGTCACAGCCTGGCCCTGCTTGTCACCAGGGCTCAGCCACACCAGACTAAGGCCTCTCTCTTCCCTTAGCTCACACACAGTGGGTGCCTGTTGAGTGGGTCTTTCCATTCTTAAAATGTCCCACGGGCCGAGTGCTGTGGTGCATGCCTGTAATCCCAGCGCTTTGGGAGGTCAAGGTGGGTGGATCACAAGGTCAAGATATTGAGACCATCCTGGCTGACATGGTGAAACCCCATCTCTACTAGAAATACAAAAATTAGCATGGCGGTGTGTGTCTGTAGTCCCAGCTACTTGAGAGACTGAGGCAGGTGAGTCACTTGAACCCAGAAGGTGGAAGTTGCAGTGAGCAGAGATCACGCCACTGCACTCCAGCCTGGCGACAGAATGAGACTCCCATCTCAAAAAAAAAACCCAAAAAACAAAAAAACTTCCCAGAAACGTTTATGGAATGAAGAGTGAAGGAGACCCCATAATTTTCCTAGGCTGAGGCCTTTTTTTGCTTAAGATGAAGCTTCAGGGGAAGACCCCTGCTGGGAAGCCCAGTCTTCCTGAGACTCAGTGCCCATGAGAATAACTCACACGATGATGCTGGCAGAGCACTTCACAGTTTATAAAGCACATTCGTTTCTATACATCCTCTCATTTGATTTCCACAAAGACCCCTGCAGCAGCTGGGGCATGTGCCACCATTGTGTTGTGCGAATGAGGAAACCAAGATGCAGTGAGCGTGCAGGGTGCACCACGGCCACACCGCTGCGACATGGGAGGATCCACACCTGGGCAGTGCCTCCTAGCCCCGCGCCCTTCCCACCCCACAGAATATACTTCCTGCTGGTTTCTCTCACCCTTCTTCTGGAACCATGGCCACCAGACTGTATCTCTATGTTAGAGAGACAGCTTGGTGTCCTGGAAAAGAGCCCCTTAACAGCTCCACAACCTTGGGCAAGTTGTTCCTCTGAGACTCAGTTTTCTCATCATAGTGGGTCAGCACCTTCCCCACAGGCTGTTGCAAGGGCTGAGGTTGGGCACATGAGACGCCTGGCACTCCTGTCTGCACACACTCACCCAGCGTCCTTCCGAGGATAGCTGAGACCTGCGGTGCCAGCCAGCAGCAGGCCTTCAGAGGAGGGGACGTGGTTTGCTGGAAGAGAGGAGCGTCTAAGAAGTGTTAGCTCAGCGTCCCCAGGGCTGAGGGCAGCCAGACAGCTGCCTGGAGCCTCAGTATCTGGGCTCTGGTTCTGGTGGGTTTGTTTGTTCACCTTGGACAGCCTCCCTGGGGAAAATGAAGATGTAGGAGCCTCAGTGCGACAAAGGGCCTAGAGAGCCCTTTGTCGTTACTAAGCCTGGCTGTGCACTGGAATCCCCCAGAGAGCAGATCTGTCGTTCTGGGCTTTGGAATCTGAATCCTAGACCAGCTCCCAAGGGATCTGATGGGGCTAGGCCCTGTGCCCACTTCTGGGCTCCTCTGTCTGGCACTGGACATTGACCCATCACCACTGCCAGCCCCTAGCACAGCCCCTCCCTCCCTTGGGAAGAAGACCTCCACCCCAGAGACCTCAAGTCCACCTCCTGGTTTAAAGTGTCCTGAAATTCCCCTCCCACTGCATTCCCTACACAGCTGCCTCAGCAATTTAATTGTTGGGGAGTGGGGGCAGGACTCAAGAAGGCTTTGTTTTGCAAGGACCACAGGAGGTCAGCAAACCGGGGCCCCTTCAAGCTCCAGAAGTGAAAAGGCCCATGTGTTCCCCACTCTGAGTGTTTTCCTAGGGGCTTGTGTCTCATCTTTCAAAAATAAATAACATTTATTGTGGGAGTTCTTTTATTATAAAAATCACACAGGAAATAGAGATGAGCCAAAAGAAAATAAAAGTGATCCATAAGCTTAACCCCACTAAAAGACCATAGTCATATCTTACGGTATTTCCTTCTTTTCTTCCACATCCGTAGAATCTTTACCAAAGTTGAATTACTCTGTTTTGAAATGTATTTCTCTCAACAGATTATAAACCCTTTCTTTGCTGTTAATATTCTTCTACAGCATCATTTTGTTTTATTTTATTTTATTTTTTTGAGACAGAGTCTCGCTCTGTCGCCCAAACTGGAGTGCAGTGTCACGATCTTGGCTTGCTGCAACCTCTGCTTCCTGGGTTCAAGCAGTTCCTTTACCTCAACCTCCCGAGTAGCTGGGACTACAGGCACAGGCCACCACGACCGGCTGATTTTTGTATTTTTAGTAGAGACAGGGTTTTGCCATGTTGGCCAGACTGGTCTTAAACTCCTGACCTCAGGTGGTCTGCCCACTTCGGCTCCCAAAGTGTTGGAATCACAGGCGGGAGCCACTGTGCCCGGCCTATGCCATCATTTCAGGAGCTGCATGGTATTTTGTTTCACGGAGCTATTATCTAACCACTTTCCTATCATTTGATATTTAGAATACTTCCAGTTTTTTTCACTATTCTAGACAGCGCTGGAATAAATAAGTCTTTACAACATTCTCGATTATTTGTTTCCTCAGAATAAATTCCTAAGCAGGAAATGGCTGAGTCAGAAGGTCACAGGTCCTTTTGAATTAATCAGGCATCTTGGAAGAACAGTTTGAGGGAGTCAGAGCCTTAGGCTGGCGCCGTGAGACCTGGGACCTCCCTGGAGTTCCCTTGCTGTCCTGTGGGTGGTTGAGGAATTAAGGTGGTTCCAGTCACCCCCTCCCTTCATTCCCCGTCTGTGAAATGGGAACGGTGGGCAGGATCAGGATGTCAAAGCAAAACAGGTCTGTCCACTGCTCTTACACGGGAGAGGGAAATTGCTGCCCAGGAGGGAGTGGTCTCTGGAACCTGAGGGTGATCTTGGCTTCCAGTCCAGTGCCCTTGACAGTCTGTGTGAATGGCACCACCCGCCCCACACCCTCTGCCTGTGGTATCAGTTCTGGGATGTGGGCAGGCACTGACCTTTGGAGACTGGCCCATCTCTGCCGGGTCTTCATCTGGATTTGGAGGTGCCCCCCACCCCACCTCACTGCTTTCTCCCTCATCTTCCCAGTGGCCGCCCTATCTCAAGGATCAGTGTCCAGCCTTTGCCACCAGAGTCCTGACACTGTGGTAGATGCTTTGCCACAATTATCTAATTTTCATTTCTCCCAACAACTCTCTAAGAAGGCCAGTATTAGGCCAGGCGCAGTGGCTCACGCCTATAATCCCAACACTTTGGGAGGTCAAGGCAGGTGGATCACGAGGTCAGGAGATCCAGACCATCCTGATCAACATGGTAAAACCCCGTATCTAATAAAATACAAAAATCTAGCCAGACCTGGTGGTGTGTGCCTGTAGTCGCAGCTACTCAGGAGGCTGAGGAAGGGGAATTGCTTGAACATGGGAGACAGAGGTTGCAGTGAGCTGAGATCATGCCACTGCACTCCAGCCTGGCAACAAAGCAAGACTCTGTCTCAAACAAAAAAAAAAAAAAAAGAAGGCCAATATTTTCCTTATTTTACAGACAAAAGCTGAGGCTCAGAAGTACCCTGCCGAAGTCCATGTGGCCAGCAGTTGGAGGGGCCGGGCTGGTGGACTGCAGCACTGCCTCCCACTCTAGGCCTGCAGCCCTGGGGGGGTTCATCCTGTCTGCAGCAGTTCTGGGGCCGACCTTGCCTCACCCAGCCTAGAGTCACAAGCCCTTTGACCCCCTCCTTTACAGGTGTTCCGAATAAAGGCCATCAGGCTGGGAGAGAAGCTCCTGCCAGCGTTCAACACCCCAACGGGAATCCCAAAGGGCGTGGTGAGCTTCAAAAGGTAGGGCGCCATCTCATTCCCCACCGGCGCTTTGCTTCGACCATGCCCACCGTTCATGTGTCTTCTCTGGATGGGGCTGGTGAGGAGGCTCCAGGGGCAGTGGGCAGACAAGCAGGAGTAGGGGGCCCTTGGGACCACCTCTGTTAAACCCATTCTTTTAGGATGTAGAAACTGAGGCACAGGGAGATGATCATACCTGCTGTGGGAGCCACAGTGAGTTGGTGGCACGGTGAAAGTGCCAGCAACTTTCCTGGACAGGCACTTGTCACCAAAGCTAGGTCTCAGGGTTTAGGTCACATAGGCCTGAGCCTCCTGGGGTGGGTGGGGCAGTTCCCCTGTGGACATCCCACAGCACTGTCTTGACTTGAGAGCCCTCCACAAAGGCACCAAACACTCTCCTTCCCCTACTAGGGTTCCGGAGCCAGCAGGCACATCACACCCTTCACCTCCCCCAGTGAGGAGGTCCCCGAAGCTGCTGGGAGATCTCAGGACCCCAGTCCTCCCGGACAGGAGCCTCGCTCTCACGGAGCCCTAGCCACTGTCCCTGTGCTGCACAGAGCTACTTAGTAGAAGCCACATCCCTGGGCACCCAGCAGCTCTCTGGGGCCATCCTTGCGGCCCTCCAACAACCCCAACCCTGGGAAGGCTGTGATGTTCCCACTGCCCCAGACTTCCTGTCCCATCTCCTGAAGTGATTTCTCATCTCAGGCCTCAACCCAACAGAAGCTTCAGCCAGCTGTCCGGGAGGGGAGGCGGGAGCCCTAGGCTCCAATTGGAGGACCTGTAGCTCCGATCACTGTCCTGGGGAGGTTGCACCCTTTATGTCGGCCTCAAAGCCTTCACCACCCTTTTCTGGTCTTGCAAAAAGAGGGCTTGGCATGTTCAGCGTCTTCATCAACTGTCCTCCCTATGGTCAGGAAGAATTCCCAGGGTGCGATCTCATTGGAATCTCACCATAAGCCAGGGAGGGGGAGCTCTTGGGGGCCAGAGAAATCCCCATCTCGATGCCAGGGTTGACTCCTCAGAGCGGGACTCTTGGATCTCTGCTCAGATTCCTCTTCCGTAAACACTGATCCTGGAGAGAGAGCTGTCATGAAGCCCAGACACAAACACACTGTCCTCTGGCTCCCCCTCCCCAGGTCTAGGGGCGGACCTTGTTAGGGGCATCCCTTCCTCTTCTGTGCCCAGCCCTTCCCTGGGTCTCTCAGAGCAGGGACCTGATCTGACACGAATCCTGACATTTCTGATTAAGGAAGCACATTTGCTTTTAGGCTGTTTGCGTGCTCTCAGTGCCATGTGCGCATGTACGTTCATGCGTATTTCCTGGCAATATCCCCCTTCTCATTCTTGGTAAGAGAGTCTGTTGCTAAAAATGCCTGCCTCAGAGATTGGCAGGGCTATATGGGCCCGTGTGCACTGAGCTTGCTCTTTGGAGGGGGCCTCCTGGCAGGAGCTGGGCTACTGTTGTTGCACCTGGCAGGGCTCGCTGTGGGCAGCCCCGACAGGAGGAGCAAGAACATGGGCCCTGCAGGAGAGGAGGTAACCAGCCCTGCCCTACACATCAAGATGGGAAGGATCCTGAGGGGAGGCTGTTCCCTGGCAGGTGTGAGCTGCACCTCCTCCCTGGTGTTTGCACAGGCCAGCCTGGGAGACTGAGGCAGGGCCAACCTGACCCAGGACCTTCAGGGACACTGGACTCTGGGAGAGTGACAGCGGCCCGTGCAAGGACCTCTGCAGCCAAGCCGTCTCTTTCACTGGTGCTGGCTCACGCACACAAACACACTCTCCTGCCAGCCTTACAGATCTTAAAGGCCCAGATACACAAGCTAGTCTTTGTCACAGACACGCTTACATCCATACCCAGGCACACACATTCACACACGAATATTCGTTTATACGTGCATGCTTCTGCCACATGCAAATAGTCACATCTTCACTATTGCTAACGTCTGGTGAGCAGTCACTGTGAGCACGTGACATGGATTATCTGATCAACCTCACAGCAACCACAGGGACTCTATGTTACCAGTAAAGAAACTGAGGCTCAGAGAGGTTAGGTAACTGAAGTCACACAGCAGCAGAGCAAACTTAACTAGAATCCAAGTCGATTCGCTGGGCATGGTGGCTCACTCCTGTAAACCCAGCACTTGGGAAGCTGACGCAGGTGGATCACAAGATCAGGAGATCAAGACCATCCTGGCCAGCATGGTGAAACCCCATCTCTACTAAAAATACAAAAATTAGCTGGGCGTGGTGGCATGCGCCCATAGTCCCAGCTACTCAGGAGGCTGAGGCTGAGGCAGGAGAATTGCTTGAACCTAGGAGGTGGAGGTTGCAGTGAGCCGGATCGTGCCACAGCACACCAGCCTGGGCAACAGAGAGACTCCATCTCAAAAAAAAAAAAAAAAAAAAAAAATCCAGGTCTGTCTGCCTCCAAAGTTAACGATTACACCATACTCATGAGTGTACCTGCTTAGAAGCTACAGGCAGGGTGGGGAGGGGCCTTGTGGAGCAGCCCCTCCTGCCAGGGGAGAGAACACAAGCTATGGGTCCACTTGCACTTGGAAGACTGGGAGAGGAGGGCAGAGCTTCCCGCTGGCCCATTGGCTCACAGGGCTGAGCAGAGGACCTCCTAGTCTCTGGGATGCTGCCCAGAGCAGAGGCATTTGGGTCACAAAACGCCTAGTATTTGGAATTGGATTCAGTTCTACCACTTCCTGTGTGGCCTCACCCTCATTCTATGAAATAAAGATAATGGTATCTACCTCCGAAGTTGGCTGTGAAGGTAAAATAAGAACCACCAGAACCACCTGGCACAGATTAGAAACTTAGTAACAACAACATTTACATGTGCATAACTACATAATGATAAAAATATAAATACTTACATGCATAATTTATACCTCACGATAACTATCAAGTTTGGGTGCTGTCATTTAAGGGATGAGGCAACTGAGGTCTAGGGAAGTTAACTGACCTGCCCAAGGTTGCCTTGCTGGGACCTGGAGAAGCCAGCATTGGAAGCTGGGCAGGAGAGGAAAGGCGCCCAGCTACCTGCCCACCTCTGCCCAGCTCCCTTGTCTGGCAGGGCATCTCCACCACAGGAAGCCCACTCAGGAGGAAGGAAGGAGAGGCCCCTGTTGGGGGAAATGAGAACAAAAGACAGCTGGAGGGCTGGTGGCTTTTTCCTATCTTAAACTTCCCTGAGAGTGCAGGAAGAATCAATTATTCAGGAAGCTCTCTGAGACTCACTGAGACCACAAGCTGGAGAGGGAAGTCTCAGTTAGCCTTGGGGGAAGACAGACAGAGTGAGCGGGGGCAGGATGGCAACTGCTTCCTTCCCTCTGGATGAGTGCGGGGCTGTCTTACGATGGGAGGCTCAGCAGATCTGTTTGAATCCTGTCTCCCTCATCTTCTGCCTCTGACCTCGAACACTTCACTTCCTGTGTGAGCCTCAGTTTCCTCGTTTGCATAGGGGTAGGAATGATGCTTTACCTTACAGGCTTTCAATGAAGTCACGATGCAAACAGCTTGCCCCAGTCCCTGGCACACCATAGCGGCTCAATAAATGGAAGTTGTTTTGTTTATTCAGATCAGGAGCCAAGTTTCCCCTCCTGTGGAACCCATCCCTGCCTGCTGTCCCCTGCCCCAAGCCAGGTAAATAACCAAGAAAGTAGAGACAGGATAAAGCGGGTGCCTGTCTCTATATGCGTTGAGGTCGCTATGACCCCATAGACTCAAAACCCAAGTCCTCCATCTGCTCCCAGAAGCTGGGAGGCTGGTAAGTGTCCTTACCTTCCCAGAAACCACATCCAGCCCCAAGAGTGGAGTTTAGAGAGAACAGCAGCATCAGGGGAGCCCCAGCCCTACCCCAGGAAAAGCAGCACCCCTCCAGTGGCACACAGTGACCTCCACAACCCCACACCTGCCTTCCTAAGTCCTGTCCATGGAGATAAAGGGACAGATAGGGGCCAGTTCCTGGGAGGCCAGTGCGACCACCAGCAAGGAAGCAGAGGTGCCCCCGGCAGAGCCAGCCCCTCAGGCTGCTCCACACTAACTGTATCCTGGAGCCTTTCCAGGTGCAAGGAGGTCAGTCCACCCTGCTCTGTCCCCCCTCTGTCCACCACACCCTTCCCACAGAGACCCTGTGCCCCTGATTGTCCTAAACGTGCCACAGGAAAGATAATCATGATGCCTATGAGGAAACTGAGACACAGGGAGGGGGAGCAGCTTGCCCAGAACCACCCACATTCTGTGGCCTCTTTTCCTCTTTATCCCCACAAAAGCCCAGGAAGGAGGAGGCTTGGACCTAGGAGACGGAGGCATCACTTTCGCCATGTCTTACGGACGCACCCAAGGATTAAGTGGTTTGCCCAAGGTCTCCAGCTGAGCACCACTTGAACCTGCACCTTCTGGCTTCAGGTGCTAGGGGAGACTTTAAGTGAACACTCTGGAAAGGCAGTGTCCTTGTTCCCTATCCCATGATCAGAAGAGAAGCAAGCTGCACAGCAGTTAGCATAGGCTGTGGCATCAGAGCCAGCTCTGGGTTTCAGCTCTTTGAATTACTGTGTGATCTCAGGCAGGAGACATCACCGTCCTGTGCCTTGTTTACCTCATTTGCAAAAGGGGCAGCCATGAGGAGTAACCAAGATTCTGCCTCTGCATTCCTTGTCTTTGAAAGCACACAGCTCCAGGTGTGTGGTCACACCAGAGCTGCCTGCCTATCCCATGTAGGCTTTGTGAAATTCCAGTCCGGGGCCATTGCGTGTCCTTGGGCAGCATTGACGGTGTGCTGGGAGAGGGGAAGGGTGAGGCGGGGTCCCTGCTTTTCATCGGTCCTGTTTGCCATGGCACTGTTGGTCCTCCACACGCAGAGCCACCAACAATTGTGAGCCATCCAGTGCCTTCAGCCAGAGGACAGCCACAGGGTGGTCTGTGGGGTATTTGTGGCCCCTGACCGCATTATCCGCATCGTCTGTAAATTCAGCATAACTCTTTACCAGGTCTCGAGTTCCCAAGTCTTACAGGGGCTGCTTGATGATGGAAACAAAGAATATTCCAAGTCAGACAGGCCTGGATTCAAATGGCCTTCGGCGAGTCCCTATCTCAGTGTCCTCATCAGGACATGGGGCCAGGGAGGATTCACTGAAATTGTGCAGCAGAAGCTCCTGGTTCCATGCCTGGCACATAGTAGGTGCTCCCACCGAGCAGCTGCTGTTACTCTCAGCAGAGGAGCCAGCCTGGCCAGCGGGGGCTGACGGGGACTGCTTCTGTCTTTTCAGCGGGAGCTGGGGTTGGGCTACAGCCGGCAGCAGCAGCATCCTGGCGGAGTTTGGATCCCTGCACTTGGAATTCTTACACCTCACCGAGCTCTCTGGCAACCAGGTCTTCGCTGAAAAGGCAAGTCTCCCCCTGACTCCCTCCCAAACAGCTCCCCCTCTTCCTCCTGCGGAGCAGAGGGATGAGCGTGCAGCTGCCACAGGGTTTTCAGAGGTGAGCAGGTCCTCCCTCATGGATCAGCAGGAGGGCTGTGGGGAGCCCGGGAGCCCAAGCTACTGCTAAGATAGCAAATAGTAGCTACCTATACCCCAACGCCAGGTGGCAGGAACCGTGAGAGAGCAGAGTCAATAGGATTCTACAGAGGGAAAGGGAGAGACACGATTCTGCCGGAGAAAAGGTGCTCACTGGTCTGTGTCAGCTCAGTGGCAGCCACCCATATGTGAAATCTAGGCACCACCTTGCATTGGCAGGAATTGGCCACCCGGTGCAAAAGTCCCTTTTCCAGAGACATTTAGCTTTTCTGTGTGAGACCTACCTGCCTTCTTCCCTGTACCTGTTTAGCTCATGCCATCAGCAGGCTATCATGGCAATACCCTGCCATGGCAGATGCCCTGACTGTTCATTCCTGCTGTTCAAGCCCACAGTGGGAGCTGAGAGCACCCATCAGCCCTGACAGCTGCCCATACCTGGCCTTGGGCAGTCCCCACTACCTGGAAGTGTTGCTGTAGGTCTCACCTTAAATCCAAAGAAGGGAAGTGCTCACACTGCCCTCAGATGGCACTCGGGCTCCAGCAGCTATGGTCCCTCCCTGAGGGCTACCTGGGGAGATGGAAGGCCCTGCCCATCCTCCAGAGCCCTCCAAGGAGAGCTCTGTAGAGGTGCCCCACTCCCAAAGCCTTGTCTTCCCCCTTCAATGCCTGCCTCTCAGACCAGTATGGGAGCGGGAAGATGACAGATTCCCACCACTACCCCATGGCTCCCAGTATAGGAGAACCTGGGAGATGATGGATAGATTTCTACTGCTACCCCATGGCTCCCAGTATAGAAGCTTGGAGATGATAGATTCCCACCACTACCCCATGGCTCCCGGGATGGAAGCTGGGAGATGATAGAGTCCCACCACTTCCCCGTGGCTCCTAGATGGAAGCTGGGAGATGATAGGGTCCCACCACTACCCCATGGCTCCCGGGATGGAAGCTGGGAGATGATAGAGTCCCACCACTTCCCCGTGGCTCCTAGATGGAAGCTGGGAGATGACAGAGTCCCACCACTTCCCCGTGGCTCCTAGATGGAAGCTGGGAGATGATAGAGTCCCACCACTACCCCATGGCTGTGAGGAAACAAATTTCTGGGCTTCACTCCAGGACAGGGCATCTGCATTTTTAATACACATTCATGTGCTTTTTGATGCATGGTTTGGGACCACTACTTACTCAATGTAGGAGTCCACCTGAGTGTCCTTAAGAAGCTCAAGAAAAGCTGTTCAGCCTCTTCTTGTTTACTTTCTCTGAGAAGGAGCTCACTACTACCCTTAAAAAGTCCATCCTCCTGGCAGCCCTTCCTTCAAAAGTGCTTTCCTTACATTGAGAGGGAGTCTGCCTCCCTGAAACTCCTGAAAGCTCATAGAATGAGTTTAACCTCACTTCCTGGTAGCTCTTATTTTCAGATGCTTTCCCACCTTCAAGTCCCATCCCCCAACCTCCCTGTTTCCATTGCTCGTAAGTTAGACTCCTCTAGGAAGGTTCTGACCAGCTCCGAATGGAGTGGGACGGGGAGCTCACTCCAGTCTCTGGTTATTCTGGAGTAATAGCTACCTCTGCCTGAGCCCCCACTATGTTCTGGGCACATTATAATAGCTCTAATCCTCCCAACAGCCCTATGAGGTGGGTCTTCCTGGTGTCCCCATATTTACAGAGGAGGAAACTAAGACTCAGAGAGGTTAAGTCACCTGCCCTGGGCCTTCCAGCTGGTCAATGATAAAGCCATGATTCAAGTGCAGGACTTGCTGGCTCCTTCCAGATCAGATTGGTAGAGCAGGCTGCAGGCTTTTGCACTAGAGTCCATCCGTCTCTCTCTGTCTCTCTGTACATTTACAGACTCTGGCTGTTTTCATCCCCCAGTCATGCCTCCCACAGAGGCAATTATTGGCAGTCAACAAATTAGCCCAAATTCTAGAAGCGCCCACACCCTCCGGGGGAGCTCATTTAGCCTGCTTCACTGCTCACCACCAGGACAGTGAAGAGTAACTCAGGTACAAGCACATTCCTGTCCCCATAATGGACTTCATTAACGTAAATGGATATGAAATCTGATGTGGCACAGCCAAGTGCTGTCTCCTGGAAAGGAAGGTCTGACTGCAGAAAGGCGGCTCTCACGCACTCCTGGCGCTGTACACACATAACTACCAACATGAGGCAGTGTGTTCCCAAGGGCCTTTCTCTGCCAAGGGGTCTTGGGCTGGATAGCATATGCTGAGCAGGATTTAACCACTGTCGGAGAGCAGGCACTGTGGACAAAGCCCTCCTGAATTCCACTTCTCACCTTCATAGCCCCAAAGGTTGCAAACCCAGCCTCTTCCTGCTCCAGCTGGGGCAGCCTCTGCTCCATGGTGACTGCCCTGATCTGTATCAGCCCAGTGCTGCCCTGTGTAGGGCAGGAATATGTATGGTTTGTGTTGTCAGACAGACCTCATTCATGTCCTGGCTCTGCCACTTAAGGACCAGGTGGCCATCAGCAAGTCACCAAACCTCTCTGAAATTCAGGTTTCTTATCTATTATACTGAGATAATACCTTGTCTGTGATGAGGGTTGGAGATAATGTATATAATAGATCTGACTCAAAGGAACTGAAAAAGGTTAACAGTTGTTATTGCTTTTTGTAATTATTTTCATTAAAACCCTTAAATGCCTATTAGGGCATGGGGTTATTCAGAAGCCCAAGCCTCTCACATGAAATGATTCCAGGGTATCAGATAAAATAACATATTACTAGACTGGGCCATTTGAAACTGCTAATAGTTGACCTTTTTTTGATTACCTTATATACTTATTGTTTTTTAAATGGCCAGAATACTTAATTAGCAACACCTAGCACTAAACAGTTTTCAAGAATATAATACATTGTTACGAACTACAGTCATCATGTCTTGTACAACAGAGCTCTTGAACTTTTTCCTCCTGACTGAAATGTTACATCCTTTGATCAGCATCGCCCCAACTCTTGGTAACCACTATTCTACTCTCTACTTTCATCAGTTCAACTTTATTACATTCCACATATAAGTGAGATAATCAAGTATTTGTCTTTCTGCCCTGGCCTGTTTCACTTAACAAGACAAGTGTCCTCTGGGTTCATACATGATGCAAGTGACAGGCTTTCTTTCTTTTTTAAGGTTGAATTATATTCCATTGTATATACCACATTTTTCTTTCTTTGTGTGTGTGTGTGTGTGGTTTTTTTGTTTTTAAGAGGCAGGGTCTCACTCTGTTGCCAGGCTAAAGTGCAGTGGCACGATTATAGCTCACTGCAGCCTCAATCTCCCGGACTCAAATGATCCTCCCACCTCAGCCTCCTGAGTAGCTAGGACTACAAGAATGTGCCATCACAGCCAGCTAATTTTTGTATTTTTTGTAGAGACAGAGTTTTACCATGTTACCCAGGCTGGTCTCAAACTCCTGGGCTCAAGCAGTCTGCCCAACTCAGCCTCCCAAAGTGCTGGGATTACAGGAGTGAGCCACCGCGCCCAGCCTATACTATACCATATTTTCTTTTCTTTCCCTCTTTTTTTTTTTTTTCAAGACAGAGTCCAGGCTGGAGTGCAATGGTGCCATCTCTGCTCACTGCAACCTCTGCCTCCCAGGTTCAAGCAGTGCTTTTGCCTCTTGCCTCCCAGGTAGCGGAGATTATAGGCCTATTCCACCAGGCCCAGCTAATTTTTGTATTTTTAGTAGAGATGGGGTTTCACTATGTTGCCACGGCTGGTCTCAAACTCCAGGCCTCAAGTTATCCACCTCCCTTGGCCTCCCAAAGTGCTGGGATTACAGGCGTGAGCCACCATCCCTGGCTATACCACATTTTCTTTATTCATTCATCTGCTGATGGACACTTAGGTTGATTCCACATCTTGGCTATTTGAATAATGCTGCAATGAACACAGTAATGTAGCTAATCTCTTCAACATACTGATGTCATTTCCTTTAGATATATACCAAATAGTAGGATTGATGGATTTGACTATTTTTGACATATTAACAAGGCAGTTTTACCTAAAGCTAACAAATGAGCTGCTGTCACTTAACCCCATCTTTAAAAGAACTCTCCCTAGGCCAGGCACAATGGCTCACGCCTATAATCCCACCACTTTGGGAGGCCGAGGCCAGTGGATCACTTGAGGTCAAGAGTTCGAGACTGGCCTGGCCAACATGGCAAAACCCCATCTCTACTAAAAATACAAAAATTAGCCAGGCATGGTGTTGCATGCCTGCAGTCTTAGCTACTCAGGAGGTTGAGACAGGAGAATCACTTGAACCCCAGAGGCCAAGGTTGCAGTGAGCTGAGATTGCACCACCGCAGCAGTGAGCTGAGATGCGCCACCACACTCCAGCCTGGGTGACTGAGTGAGACTCTGTCTCAAAAAAAAAAAAAAGTCAGGAGTTTAAGACTAGCTTGGCCAACATGGTGAGACCACGTCTTTACTAAAAATACAAAAATTAGCTGGGCATGGTGGCACAGGCCTATAATCTCAGCTATTCAGGAGGCTGAGACATGAGCATTGCTTGAACCTGGGAGGCAGAGGTTGCAATGAGCCAAGATCATGCCACTACTCTCCAGCCTGAGTGACAGAGTGAGACTCTGTCTCAAAAAAAAAAAAAAAAAAAAAAAACCCTCCCCAAAAGAACCTCTCAAAAAGGATCCCTAAAGCAGCAAGCAGTGAAGACATGTTGAGAGTGGGGTGGGGTAGCAGTCGGCCAGACAGTGGTTCTGGGGTGAGACTGTCCGGGCACCAGGCAGAGCAGTCAATGGAGAGACGATGGATCAGGTCCTGCCACACCCTGCCCGTGGCCCCAGGGCAAGGCCATGTCACCACCCCCAGGTTGGAGCCTATAGGCTGTTGGACAGCTCTCCCTTCCTGCCTCCTTGAAAGGTTTCCTCCCTGCATCAGAACCAACTGCCTCCCATCCTCAGCAGGCTGGATGCAGTCGGCTGCTTGGGAAACATGAAGGCTCACCTGGTGTCCGTCTCTTAGCAGGTCAGGAACATCCGCAAGGTCCTCAGGAAGATTGAAAAGCCCTTTGGCCTCTACCCTAACTTCCTCAGCCCAGTGAGTGGAAACTGGGTGCAACGTGAGTACAGCGATGCCGCTGCCTCTCCTTCGGTGGGGTCCTGCCCAGGCTTCCTAGGAACACCCTGCCAGGCGTCCGGGCTGAGTGAGGATGTGTTTGTCAGAGCCACGCAGCCAGCAAGGCATTGGCTCAGTGCTCCTGGACGCCACCTGCCTTCCCACGCATCCTGGGGGCTTGCCCGTGGTTGTCTGCTGCTGCTGTGCTGGATGTGATGGCTGCTGTTTACTGAAGTCCTGCCCTGCGCGCTCCTCACCCTTCCTTCTCCCGCCCTGTCAGTGCCTTGGCCCTCCATCTCTTACGCTGCTGCGGGAGCCTCCTGCATTATACCCCAGGCTCTTGGGAAGGTCCCAGGTGGAGTCGTCCATTCTAAAAGTGGCTCCAAGAGAAGCCAGGCATCCTTTCCCAGCCCCTTTGATCAGGCTCCCCACTTCCAACTTTAATTTTTTTTTTTTTTTTTTTGAGATGGAGTTGCTCTGTCGCCCAGGCTGGAGTGCAGTGGCGCAGTTGTGGCTCACTGCAACCTCTGCCTCCCAGGTTCAAGAGATTCTCCTGCCTCAGCCTCCCGAGTAGCTGGGACTACAGGCGTGTGCCACCATGCCTCGCTAATTTTTTGTATTTTTAGTAGAGGCAGGGCTTCACCATGTTGGCCAGGCTGGTCTTGAACTCCTGACCTCAAATGATCCACCCACCTCGGTCTCCCAAAGTGCTGGGGTTATAGGCTTGAGCCACCACTCCCGGCCCCAACTTTAATTTAAAAAAAAAAAAAGCAAAAGAAACTATACAACAATGTAGAAATAAATCACTAATTCACAAATACAGCTGTGGCTCATGCCTGTAATCCGAGTGCTTTGGGAGGCCAAGACAGGCAAATCACAAGGTCAGGAGTTTGAGACCAGCCTGGCCAACATAATGAAACCCTGTCTCTACTAAAAATACAAAAATTAGCCAGGTGTGGTGGCACGTGTCTGTAGTCCCAGCTACTCGGGAGGCTGAGGCAGGAGAATTGGTTGAACCCAGGAGGTGGAGGTTGCAGTGAGTCAAGACCGTACCATTGCCTAGGAGACAGAGGGAGAATCCGTCTCAAAAAGAAAAAAAAAAATCATGAATTCACCTATGCATCTTAGACCTACAAGAATCAGTCCCGGAGTTTTCAGTTATTCTCTGTTCGGAGACTTGTTTCTCAGCCAGATAATAACCAGTCACCCATGGAACATCATTCACAAGCCACCAGCCCCACCTACTGCAACAGAAATGGGTTTGGGGGTCACTTAGGTGTGAGAGTGTGGACAAGTCTGCCAGGCCCCTGGAATGTGTATGCCTGTTGAGAAGCCCAGCTCTGGGAAGCAGAGGCAGGCCCTGGTCACATGGCCATGGTCAGCCAGAATTGGCAGTGACAGGTTCCATGGGGCCTCCCAAGACCTGACAGAGCCCCCACCTCCAGTGCTGTGTGCAAACAAGGACCCTTTCCCTTTCACCTGCCTCCAACCCAACTGTTGTGACATCAACAAGGGCTGAGAGGCAGAGCAGATAACGAATCTAATGACTGCATGGCTTAGGGGGGAATTCGCTGTATCTCTTTGAACCTTGGTTTCCTGTCCTGCAAAATGAGAGAAGAGAGAGATGCATTCTTTGTGTGCTATGGAGGGGTGTAGGAAGAATGGTCAAAGGCTACAGGAAACACATTTCACTTCCATCCTCCAAAGATGATGCGTGTTGTCCCAAGAGGGAGAGATGCAGGCGGGGCCTAGAGAGGAGGCATTGAGGGCACTGTGGTGAAGCAGCTGAGGCCTTTCCCTTCAACCTGAGCCTCCCCCAGAAAACCCTACCCAGGAATCTCCCCAGTGACCACCTCACCCCAAGTGGCCTCCTGTAAAAACCACTTACAGAAATGCAAAGTATTTTTAACCAAAACACACCGCCAAATCACAGAGTACAGGGCGGGTGGTGGGGCAGGGGGGAGGTGGGGAATGAAAGCTTGAATTGCAGATTATGGGCATGGGAAGAGGCAGTTCGATAACAGTTGCTGGCTTTAATTGCAAGACCTGACTGGGTAAGGAGATAAACCCCTCTGCTGGGCCGAGCTGCTCCAGGGCAAGGCAGCAGAACCCATGAAAAGAGCTGAGAGGAGGGTGGGCTTCCAGCTAAACAGTCACCTTGGCAAATTATGAGGGAGTCCCTGCTGGGAAGCATAATTTTCTTCTCTTGCTGTGCCAGGGGCTGCAGGTCTGGGCAAAGTCAGTCACATATGGGAAATTGTTTCCTATTAATAAAATACAAGCCCTCGGCCTGCTAAAGAGCAGAGGGGGTTCTAACGCCCGGCTGGCCCAAATGTCTGCCTTCCTCCTCCCCTGGCCTTGGTGTCTGGGGTCATCCCAGGTTTGCTGTGGTTTTTTTGTTGGGTTTTTTTTTTTTTTTTTTGGTGCGCATGTATTCTTTTATCACATGATAGCGTTACCACCTTGCATAAGCTTAAGTACATGCACGTCACTTTCTCTTTTTGAATCTTCAGAACAAGCCTGAAGGCAGGACAGGCAGGGACTGTGTAGCCCATTTGCAACCACAGAAATTACAGCCTAGAGAGGCGGAGGAGGAATTAGGACTGTGTCTCAGCTACCCAGGCCTCTGCTCTCACCGGCTTCCCACTCCTCCTGGAAACCGAGCTTCCGGGGCAACAGGGGAGCCCCAAGACCATCCTGCTGACTTCACACCCAGGATAAATTCACCAGGCTCCCGATGGCACCCAACACAGATGAGACCACCCTAAGGCCAACCCGCTAAGAGCTGTAGCGGGAGTGGGGGGTCACCAGCCCCTCAGTGCGGCGCCTGAGTAACTTGTCCTCTGTCCACTGCCTGAATCCCACACTTTCTTCTGTGGGAGGGAAGTGGCAAGTCCAGACCTCCCTGGCGGATGCAGGAGCGTGAGCTGCAGCCTGGCAGCTTCCCCAGCATCAGGTCGGCTGATTTCCAGGCTTGTGGCTCAGCCTCCTGCTGCCAGGTGTGACAAGCACATTGGCACAGTCAGGAAGCAGCAGAGCCCGACTCTGCTTTGGGGCTCATGGACACCAGTTCGTGCCCCCTTCATGCACTACAGAGGGGAGACCAAGGCCCAGAGTGGGCAGGGGCGCGCCCTGAGCTAATGCAGAGCCACGTCTTCTCCTATGCCTGTGCTTCTCCCAGCCTCTCTCTCAGTGTTGGGAAAGACCACACACACACACACACACCCCACACACTACACACACACACCCCTACCACCCACACACACCTACCACCCACACATACATACCACCCACACTCCCCCCACACACAGACTCACACACCCACACTCCCCTCACACACACACACTTCACACACCTACCACCCACACTCCCTCCCAGACACACACACACTACATACTCTCCCCTCACACACAGACCTACACACCCACACTCCCCTCACACACACACCACACACACACACACACCCCACACACATTACACATATTCCCACTACACACACTCCCCTCACATACACACACTACGCACTCCCCTCACACACATCCATACTCCCCTTACACTCTACATACACACACATTACACTCTTCCCCTACAAACACTACACATTCCTCATACTCCCCTCACATATGCACATGCACATACCCACACACTACACATACTCCCCTCACACACACTACACACCTACACTCCCTCACACACACTACACACTCCCCTTACACTCTACACACACACCTCACATTACACTTCCCCCTACATACACCCACACACACTATACACGCTCCCCTCACATACACACACTACACACTCCCTCACACACATCCATACTCCCCTTACACACGCTTACACACATTACACACACCCACACACTACACACTCCCTCACACACATCCATACTCCCTACACACGCTTACACACATTACACATGCCCACACTACACACTTACACACACACTACACACTCCCTCACCCACATCCATACTCGCCTTACACATGCTATACACATATATTACACACCCACACACTGCACACTTCCCTTACACACACACTACACACTCCCTCACACACATTCATACTCGCCTTACACACGCTCTACACACACATTACACACACTGCACGCTTCCCTCACACACTACACACTCCCTCACATACATCCATACTCCCGACACACACTCTACACACACATTACACACACTGCACACTCCCCTCACACATACACTACACGCTCCTCTCACATGCACACACCCCAAACACTACACATACTCCCCTCACACACACACAGTACACACCACCCACACACACATTACACATACTCCTCTCACACGCTACACACCACACACACTCCCCGACACACACACTACCACACACACACTCCCCAAACACATCCAAACACCCGTACCCCTCAGTGCACACACACACACACCACACACATTCATTCACCACACATACACACCACACCCTTTACACTCTCACACATACACACCCACACCCATACACTCTCACATGTGAGGTTCCATGTGAGTGCACCTGAGAGGCAGTCACATCTCCACACTCCGGACTCTAATGACCTGGCTCCCTCCCCTGCGCGCCCTCCCAAGGAAGCCTTGTCACACACACACTCCGCCACCGCATGATTGTGTCTCAGCTCCTTGGCTTGGCACTCGAGGCCCTTCCCGGCACGGCTCAGGCCTCCCTGCCCAGTGCAGTTCACGCCTCCTTTTTACCCGCTCAGCACTCCCTGGGCATCCCTATGCGCCTCGTAGTTACCAGGCACAGAGCAGGAATTGCATGCTGTCCCTCCCCACAAAGAGCACACGCGCCAGTGAGGGAGGCAGACCCCTACACAGGCACTCACCACACACCTGGCGGGCACCCGATGGCCGGGCAAGCCCACCACCCAAGGGGAGCATTGCTGCGAGGGCTTCAGATGGTGCCTGGCCTTGTTTCACTAAATCCCCCCGCCACCTTGAGCAGGCTTGTGAGAACGCCTGAGCTCCTGCATGGGGGACGAGGTGGGGAGGGCGCATTGCACAGAGAGGTGACAGTGCCCGTAGCTGCCGTGCCTGTGACAGGGCTGGAGAAGGTCCCTGAGCAGAGGCCTGGAAGCCAGTTTGACTTCCAGCCTCCCCTGGCCTCTCCTCTGCAAGAGACCTGCCCCTCCTCAACATGCCAGGCCTGGCGCAGCCCTCCCCTTCTGTGGGGCACCTAGGAAGGAGAGAGGTGCCACGTCTCTCTTCCCTCCACACCAGAGCACAGCCCAGCCCACCCCGGCCCCTTCCAGCTTCTCCCCAAAGTGCGTGCTTCATCTTATCTGTTCCAATTTTTGCAGATGCTGGTTGGTTCTGGAACCCTTGCTGGGCCAGGACTTATTTATGGATCAGGGCTGGAGGGGGCCGGAAGGGCTGCGTACCATGTGGCTGGCCTCCTCTCGACCCCGCGTCCTGGGTCCCATCTGCCTTCGCCCTGTCTTTTGGTCCCTTGGTCCTCACACTTGTTTGTCTGTCTCTGCGAGTCCCTGTCTTACTCTTGGGTTGACCGTGTGCAGCTGTGGAAGTGAGGCTCTGCCCTTCACCAGCTCGACGGCCTTGGACGAGCCGTTTAGACTCAGTTGCCGTTCTCCCATCTGGGAAATGGGGTCGATAGTGCCTACCTTGCAGGGTGCCCGGGAAGATGAAATTATAAATAATACAGTGAGGCTCCTGGCCCACAATAAATGGTAGCTGTTGGCATGTTCTCTCTCTCTTTCTGTCCCTCCCCACACAACATTCCCTCTCCCCTCTGTTTCTGCCCCCTCCTCCTGCTGAGGAGTTGAAAACACTCTGCCCATTCCCCCCTACCCCGCCTTTGGTCCACCCCCGTTTTCTTTCTTCTCTCTGTCTCTCTGCTTTAAGTGAATCAGAACACAGAGCTGGTTTGTTCTTTCTTAAATCTATCAAATGCCTTTACATTTCCCCATTGTTAATTTTCAAAGCCTGGGAATGAAGTGCTTTCTGTCTTGCTTCTGCGGTGAAGTGTTCCTCAGGCAACCCGTGTTCCTCCTGGGGCAGCCCTGGGTGGAGACGGCTCCGAGTTCTGCCACAGCCTGCGAGGCCCCACTCCTGGGCTGGCCCACCGTCCAGCAGGCAGAGGCCACCGGGCCAGAGAGGGGGTGTTCCGGCTCAATTCTTTCCTCCCCCGCTTCTTAGAACTCCATTCATCCCAATTTGCTAAATTTAAACTCAGTTTTTCCAGAGTGGCTCCTTACTTGAGGACTTGGCCAGCTATATTAAGGCTCTTCCTCCTCTTTCCTGTGGCCTTTTATGAAGCTGCCCAGCATTAATTACCATGTTTGTCACTGGGTAATAAAAATCTCTGAACTCCCTGCCACCAGATTATCTTTGTAAAGAAATGCAACTCATTTACAGTTAATAACCAGAAGCCCCGCATCCCCAGCCTGCTCTAAGGCAAGGTGATTTATAGCGCCCGCTGGATGAGCCCGTGCACTTTTGCACGGGACAGTCCCTGGTCCAGGTTGTGGCTGCTGGCGAGATGCCAGCTTCCCACCCATTTAGGCACCGGGCCCCTGAGGCCGGGTGGGCGTGCAAGGCACGGCCCTGTGAGAGCCGGAGGCAAATGGAAATAACGTTCTTTTCCTCTTCCCCCTCACAGACCACGTCTCGGTTGGAGGACTCGGGGACAGTTTTTATGAATATTTGATCAAATCCTGGTTGATGTCGGGCAAGACAGATATGGAGGCTAAAAATATGTACTACGAAGCCTTGGAGGTAAGACAAGCACTGGATTATTCACGGGATGCTGGTCAGCAGCCCCCGGCTCTCTCACAGGCCCCTGAGTGCTGAGGGGCTGCAGGGCCAGATGGGCCGAGGCTTGCTCCCACCCCCTGCAGTGAAGTGGTGAGAAGATTGACAGCACAGTCCCCTCCCAGCCAGGCGTTTTACACCCCTGTGGACCCTCTCGAATGCTGTAAGATTGAGGCTGGTTTAGATGCAAAACCCAAGCTCGAGAAAGTAAAGTCATTTGTCCAAGTTCTCATAGGAAATGACCCTTAGTCTGATTCAGAAACCACCACCTGCTTGCTGTCTGTGCTTCGGATGATGTATCAGAGCCCACAGTGCAGCCAGACTGTGGGCTGGCACCCCCAAGGGTGGCTGCCAGAGTGAGACCCTCAGCCGTGTCTTCCTTGCGCAACAGAGGTGACATGAGAAGTATGTCCAAGCTGGAAGAGGCCTCCTTCAGTGGAGCATCCAATTTTGCTCCTTCTCTTTATGTGGATGGAAACCAAAGCTCAGAGAGGGGAAGGCCCTTGCCCAAAGCCACACAGCACAGAGCTGGCAGAGCTGGCACCACTGCTGGTCTGTCCGTGGGGTATGGAATGAATGAGGGCTGGAAGGCTGAGGTGAGTCCCTCCAAACAGGAGAGGCCAGGACAGAAGAGGGAATCAGCTAGCCTGAGCTGCTGGGAAGAGGGCTAGACCAGGAGAGAAGAGGGAATCAGTTAGCCTGAGCTGCTGGGAAGAGGGCTAGAGAACCCCACTGCTCAACAGACACCTCGGAGCTCAACTAAGGAAAAGGCACTGAGTGGGCTCTGGGCCTCAGTTTCCCCATAAAGCAAGTTGAGCGAGTTGGATCTACTCTGCCACCACTTGGGTCTACATTACCCCCTTATGTCCTTTAAACTGGCTTCCCCTGTGCTTTGCACTCTGAATACTCTGTGGGGAACAAAAGCCAGCAGAGCTGGACATGCACATCCCTCTCCTCTTCGGCTTCTCTTAGCACCTGGAATAAACCCGACTCCTCTCCTTTACCCACCGGGTCCACCTTCCCTGGGCCCTGCTGATCACCCTGACTTCATGCCTTCCTCTTTGCCCTGTGCTATCTGGGCTCTGGGCACCAGTCTTCCCGCTCTTCCTCAGATACCCCAGGTGATTCCCACCTCAGGGCCTTTGCACTTGCTGCCTCCTCTGCCTGGAATTTCATTCCGATGGCTGGCTCCCACTCACTAGTCAACTCTCAAGTCAAATGCCACTGAAACCACCATTCCCAGCCTATCACATTCCCAGGCTTATTCTCTTCACCTTCATCAGCCTCTAAAATTATCACAGGCACAGATTTGTTTACTTCTTCATTGTCTGTCTTCCCCAAATAGAATGTGCGTTATCTGGGATCAGAGATCTTGTCTGCTCCTAAAACTGCCTGGCACATAGCAGGCACATGGTAACTGTTTTGCGAACAATGAATGAATGAATGAATGAATGCTGAAAGGATGGATGGAGGGAAGGATGGGTGAGTAGACAGATGAGCGGGTGTATGGGTGGGTGGGTGTGGGCAGGTGGATGGATGTTTAGATGGTCTCTAACTACCCTCTGATCACAGGAATCTGGCCAGGAATGGTGGTGCTTAAAAGACACACATTGACATGGACTGCTAGAGCTCAGGACCCTTTAAACTGTAGGCTCAGCAATGAGTTTTCCCTGCCCAGCTCCCTGGCACAAGACCTCAGTCATGAAGCAGCTTCTGGGACTCCAGTCCCATCTCAGTCTGAGTCTCAGCCTTGTTCACTCCTGGCTTTGGCTGAGCTCAGACGAGAGCCCATCAGAGAATTCGTATGCAGCTGGCAGCAGCGGTGGCCGGAGCCTGCTGCCCAGAGGCCCTTTCTGCCTTCCCTTGCAGAGTAAACATGAAGTTAATGAGCAGCCAGGCTCCCTGCCCTCAGGGCACACTGTAGTTGAGGCTTCAAGGGAAGAAATGGCCATGAATTATTTAAGGAAACTCCGGAGCACTTGATTTTATAGGAGAGAACTTTGAATAGAAGAGGCTTTGCTCTCTGCATTTGATCTCCCCAATGAAGAGCCTGCAGTGTCTGGGACCCTGGGTGAAAGCTGGGCCTCTGGCAAGTTTGGGGTTTTGAAGAATGTTCTGGTGGTTCTCAACCTTATTGGCATGTTAAAAATCACCTAGGGAGCTGCAAAGTCCTGATGTCCAGACTGCACCCCTGACTCAGAACCTCTGGGCCCCAGCCCGGGCCACACGTAAACCTTGGGATTTCCATGTATAGCCAGGGCTGGGAACCACTGAGGAAAGACCTTCACCCCTGCCTGCACCTTACAATCACCTGGGGAGCTTTAAAAATCCTATGCCTAGCCTCACCCCAGGCCAATTAAATCCCAATCCAAGCTTTTGAAAAAGTTCCTTCCACAATTCTGTTGTGCAGCTGGGGTCAGAAACCACCAGGTTAGACCAGTGTCCAGCTGGGGTGGGTATGGGAGGGTCAGACAGATTGGACTGGGCACACCCCTGAGTGTCACTGCAGGAGAAAAACAAGAACAGGGAGAGCTTCGGTCACTTGGGCCTCCTCTGGACCAGTGCGCAAAGTACCTCGTTGTCTTTAGCCCCCATCTTACAGATGATGGAACTGAGGGGACAGAAGGGCCCAAGGTCCTCACAGCAGCAAGTGTCAGAGCCAGGACACAAACACGAATCTGACTCCAGATCCAGTGGGCTGGCCCCCACCTACCGGCGGCCAAATCACAGAGGGGCCTGGCTTGCCTGAAACCCCTCCTGCGAGTGCTCAGATGGGGGGGCTCCTGCAGGCAGCAAAGGAAGGAACAGCCAGCACCAGGCGTTGAGCCAGGCTTCGAATATCGTCTTCTTTAGTCCTCACAACCGATCCGGGAATTGTTATTCCTGTTTTATAGATGAGCAAAGTGACTCTTCAGAAAACCGAAATGTCGCCCAAAGTCATCTAGCTCTTAAATTGCAGGGCTGAGATTCAGACCCAGGCCTCTCACTACTCGGCACTCAGTGCCTACAGGTTACCCCTGCTCTGCAAAGAACAGTACAAACATTTTTGTTAATACATTTAAAAAGTAAGCTCCGGTCTTGTGACCCACTTAGCTCCTTGCACTGCCTCTTGCTGTGATGTAAACCTTTACCAGTCGTCTGCCAGGCTGCACTGTCTTGTGTTTTGCTCGGAGTTTTAGAAAGCCTTGTTTTTTATCTTTGCATCTGCGTGTCTCAGTTGTGTCTTCAAAGAGGCACTGGTTTATAATTTCCTCTTGACTGCAGTTGCTTAGCTTGGGGCCAACCCCAAATGGAAATCACCTGAGGGAGACAGTCTGGCAGGTGCAGATGCCAGCTCCAGTGCGTGGCATCCTAAGGTCTCCCTCACATGTCTGTGTTCTCTCCCAAAGTGTTGACAACTGATGACTCTGACCCAGGTTTCTGAGCCCTGACACTCCTCCCCTGCGCCGCATGCTTAGCGATGGCAAGCAGTCGCCGGGGACTTGGCTCTGCCCGGGAGCCAGGCCGGGCCCAGAGCAGACCACCCCCCTCCCCCGCAGCCTGGCTGCTTTGCAGGTGCCCTCAGCACTCCCCCATGTGGAGCAGGTGCCCTGGCATGTCACATCATGAGCACTTCCCCATCTGCCACTCAGTGTGGGTCCTGCAGCCAGCTCACAGCCCTGGGCCCTGACAGGAGAGAAAAAAGGGAAAAACAGACCCAGGAGTGAACTAATGTTTTGTGAGCATCTTCTGTGTGTCCGTCACTGGCTGGAGGTTGCTGATGGTGGCTTCTGTTGTCACACGGCACTCAGAGTCTGGGAGAGAAACAGATATGCAACAGAAACATACACCAAGTAGGAATGGCACCATGTAGAAAGGTGACGGGTCCATAGGTAACGGGAGTGACAGACCTGCTTTAAATTGGGGCATCCTCTCCAAGGAAGTGACATTCTGGAGGAGGTGGAGTTAGCAGAGTCAGGGCTGGAGCACCAGCCAAGCCCCGAAGGAGGAAGAAAAATGTAGCCTTCGAGAATGTCACCTTTGCAGAGACATTCCCTGACCTCACTCTGCAAAGTAGGGCACTGCCCCTGCCCCAATTTTTTTTTTTTTTTTGAGACAGAGTCTCACTCTGTTGCCCATGGTGGAGTGCAGTGGCACAGTCTTGGCTCACTGCAACCTCTGCCTCCTAGATTCAGATGATTCTCCCACCTCAGCCTCCCAAGTAGCTGGGACTACAGGTACACACTACCATAAATATATAAAAATATGTAATTTTTATATATTTAGTAGAGATGGGTTTTTGCCATGTTGCCAGGATGGTTTCAAACTACTGGGCTCAAGTGATCCATCTGCTTCAGCCTTCCAAAGTGTTGGGATTACAGGTGTGAGCCAGTATGTCCAGCGCCCACCCCCCACCAATTTCTTAATCTCATCCTCTCACTTTGTTTTATTCAAAATGCTGATCACAAATTGTGCCTCTCAGCCAGTTGTGGTGGCTCACGCCTGTAATCCCAGCACTTTGGGAGACCAAGGCGGGTGGATCATCTGAGGTCAGGAGTTCAAGACCAGCCTGGCCAACACAGTGAAACCCCCTCTCTACTAAAAATACAAAAATTAGCCGGGGGTGGTGGCGCATGCCTGTAATCCCAGCTATTTGGGAGGCTCAGGCATGAGAATGGCTTGAACCTGAGAGGCAGAGGTTGCAGTGAACCAAAATTGTGCCACTACACTCCAGCCTGGGAGGTAGAGTGATACTGTGTCTCAAAACAAAACAAATTGTCCCTTTCATGTATATTTGGTTTTGTTGGAAATTCTCTGCACTAATGGGTGAGCTCCCTGAGGCAGGGTCCAGGCTTCTCTCCAGCACACCTGTAGCCCCAGCACCTAGCACAGCACTGACACCAAAGAAATATTAGATGGCTCAGGAAAGATTGGAAGCCAGGAGGGTGCATGAGTGAAAAGAGCCAGTGTGGGTGAGGTAGGCTGAGAAGGGAGGGCAGGAGACAGACTGCAGAGGAATCATAGGAGCCAGTAATTATTGGGGACTCTCTGCTGGAAAATATGCCAAGCCCTGCAGACATATCTCATTTAATTCTCACAACCCTAAGAGGCAGTTAATGCTCTTCTCCCAAGTTTACACATTAGGAAACTGAGGCACAGAGAGAACATGCAACCTGCCCAGTATCACACAGCATGGAACTGGTAGAGATGAGATTTGAACCTGACGAGTCTGTGCCCAAGAGCCATGTCCATAGCTTCAGGTCCACCCTCAGGGTCCAGATCATGGAGTCTTGGAGGCCCCTCTGGGCTTTCACATAAGAGCACTTGGAAACCATTGAAGGTTCTAAGCAGGCAGGTGATATGATCCAGTTCGTTAATTGCCGAGTTCAGAGACCCCCTGAAGAGAAGATTGGAGGAGTGAGAGTGGAGGCAGAGGCCTGGCAAGGGCCCCAGAGGACCCCAGCCATGGACCAGGCCCCACCAGCCCATGGAGTCTGGCTGGAGGTTGTGTGAGCAGCCTCCTCCCGCCCCTTCTTGTCTCCAGGGCTCCTGGGGCTGACAGCATTCTGACACTCTCACACCCCCGACATCCCAGAGTCTTTACAGCAGCAACACCTCTCTTCCCAGCAAAAGGCATGGCTGTCGGGTAGTGGAAGAAGCAGAGCTCTGGACATTGTGGGGTCTGGTTTCTAGGCTGGTGTGGCTAGGTGACCTGGGACAAGCTGCCCCCCCACCCCCATTTGTCTGTGTTGGATACTGCCGCCCAGGTGCCTGGCTTGCTATAGGCATTAAATGAGGAAATGTGACAAAATACCCGTAAAGAGCAGCTCTTCACTTTCTGCAGGAAACTGATAAGAATAGATGGACATTCTTCCCATAAATATGCACACCCACAAAAAAGTGTTGGGTACAGCTTTAGGGGCCTGGACCCCTGAAATCCATCCCCAGGCCAACTGGGCTTCTAGTTAAGATCAGAGGACATAATGGAGGACATATTTTAAAAATAAAAACTTTTAGTGTTTTTTAAAACATAGAAGATTTTAAAGGCTGTGTGAGAGACGTGCCCTGGGGAGCTGCCCTGAGTCTGAGCCTCCTAGCGAGTAGCAGCCCCTCCTGTGGCCCTGGCAAGCATCTTGGCCAGCAGAGATCACTGGGCCTCCTCTGCCTGGGATGGAGGGCTTGGCAGAGCTGCCCTTGCTACTGTCTCCAAAATGTTCATTTTCCATCCTTTCCCCCCTTCTCTGTGCCCTCCCATGCCCCTTCTCCCTGCCCAATCCCCACCTTGCTCCCAGGCGATAGAGACCTACTTGCTGAATGTCTCTCCCGGGGGGCTGACCTACATTGCTGAGTGGCGAGGGGGGATTCTGGACCACAAGATGGGGCACCTGGCCTGTTTCTCAGGGGGCATGATCGCCCTCGGCGCTGAGGATGCCAAGGAAGAAAAGAGGGCCTACTACCGAGAGCTCGCAGCCCAGATCACCAAGACGTGCCACGAGTCATACGCCCGCTCAGGTAACCCTGCAAGGGGAAGGGGCAGCAGGAGAGACTGAGGCTAGACGCCAGGAAAGACCAGCAGTGAGCAAAGGAAGCACATGGCCTTAGGGAAGCTTCCCCTTGGAAGTTAGGTGGAATTTGACAGATGTGCTGTCCAGGCTCCAAGACCGTCCCCTGAATGAAAGGGAAAACGAGTACGGGCATGGTAAGCACTCTGCATGTGCCCAGCACTCTTCCGCCCTTGACACACACTGTCACTGAACCTCACCACACAGATGAGGAAACTGAGGCTCAGAGGTTAATTGGCCAAGGTCTCTTGAGGGGGACACAGAGTAAAGGACCCTCCAGCACCTGAGGCTTCCTGAGCCCAACACGTATCCCACCCTGAGTCCCCTACCTTCTACTCTGCCTTTTCCCCAGCACCCGCCTTACAGTGGGTCTCACTGCCTCCTACTCCCACCTGTTTAGTCGGCCTCTTTGACCCATGACCCCCGGAAAGCCTGAGAGCTTGGTCCTCCCCACCCACTACTCACCACTGAATTGTTAGATGCTAGAGTCAGAGGTCACATCTGAGAGCATGAGCCTGGCTCCTCATTCTACACAGAGAAACGGAGTCAGCCCAGAGAGGGGAGGTGACTTAGCCAAAGTCATGCTGCATGTGAGGAACTGATCCGGCGCTAGAACCCAAGCCTTCTGATGCCTGGTTCCACCCAGCATGCAAACTGCACCCCTCAGAAAAATCCCTGGCCCCCATGTGGTCCCAGGAGATGCCTGCTGCTCTGAGTGTTAATCCCAATGTTAGTTTGAGGGGTCGACCCAAGATTTGGAGTAAAAATCACAGGCTCAAGCGCCACTCTGCCACTACCAGCTGGGCGGCCTCTGTTTTCTTATCTGTTGGATGGGAATAATGACACAGGTCTCAGAGTGAGGCACAGGGTCCCATGAGAAAGGTCTTTGGCTGCTGCCTTGGCCAGCAGCACTGCCCGCCCTTGCGGACAGCTCACCACCACGTGTCTGCGCCGCTCCAGTTGAATGAGGTCTCCTGGACACTCCAGTTGAATGGGGTCTCCTGGAGCTGTTTCCAGGAAGTCAGAGATTCGCAATGGGTCTTTAAAACTGGTCGTTCATTCTCCTCAAAGAGCTTGCCCTGCCAGGGCCATAAACAAGTAAGAAATCTCAGGAATAATAAAAAGCTCACTACTTGTCTGGGACAATCAGCCCAGACCATAAAAGACAGCCGCTTAATAGAGCATATTGTTCCAGCCAGCCCCTGCCCCCGCACTGACGGCTGCAGCAGCAGCTCCTGCCCTCACCCCACTAGCAACTTGGCAAAACAAGTGTTTTCTGATGGCCAGGAGCTGCTTCACCATTTGAAAAGATTAGAGAAGCCAGGGTCTAGCTATTTCCTCTTCCCTGAAGCCTGCCATGGAAGAGTAGGAAGTCCTGCAAACCTCTAGCCCCTGCCTCTAGAGGAAAGCAACCCAGGGCCTCTCGGGGTTCTGAACCCTGATGGGAGGGAAGAGGGCTCACATTAGGAATGGAGCTGGGGACTCAGGTGACCTGGACAGGAGGGACAGGCTAAGGAGGAGGATCTGGCCCTCATACCCTGCATGTTGGGCCTATGAGGGTTAGACCCAGGAGGGAAATAGCACCATCCTATGAGAAGCATCAGATGCATCCAGAGTCAAGTCCCAGCTCAGCCACAACTTGCTGTGTTACCTTGGGCAAATTACTTAGCCTCGCTGATCCTCAGTTTCCACATGTGTGAGAGGGATAGTAGCAATTACCTTAGAAAAGAAACATTTTTTAAGGATTGAAATGGTGTATTAAAGCACCCAGCACAGCCTTTGAAATCATAAATAGTGACTGCAGAGGTGGTTTTAATTATGGCCATGCAGCCTGGTGTGGTGGCTCACACCTGTAATCCCAGCACTTTGGGAGGCCGAGGCAGTGGATCACCTGAGGTCAGGAGTTTGAGACCAGCCTGGCCAACATGGTGAAACCCCATCTCTACTAAAAGTAGGAAAATTAGCTGGGAGTGGTGGTGCATGCCTGTAGTCCCAGCTACTGGGGAGGCTGCAGCAGGAGAATCAGTTGAACCCAGGAGGTGGAAATTGCGGCGGTGAGCCAAGATCGCACCATTGCACTCCAGCCTGGGCAACAAGAGTGAAACTCCATCTCAAATGATGGCCATGCAGACAAGAATGGCAGCAAATTGCCCCAGAACAAAACAGTGACAGTAACAGAACCCAGACTTCCTCGGGCCTTCCTTCCTCAGCTCCCTCTGTGGGAGTAGGTGCATTTATGGGAAGTCTTCCCTTCATCTCCACCTTAGCAGTTCTGAGACTCTACAAGTTTGCCCTGGGAGGTGTTAAAAGTAGATCTCTAAGAAAAAAGGTCATTGCATATTAGCGTATTAAAGGATCTGATAAATCCTGCAGACTGGAGACTCACTTTGTTTAACCCTCTGTTCCCTCCATGTGTTGAAACCCGAAACCCGCTTGGCTGAGGTGTGGCTAACCTCTTGCAGAGCTATTGCCTCAAAGTGCACAGCTGTGGGACCCCACCCAAACCTTCGCCTACCCAGACTGCCGAGTGGCTCGTTCGGACTCAGAGTCCAAAGCTGCTCAGACTTGGAGTCCCCAGGGGTCTTGTTTTGTCCAGCCCAGGCCAAGGGGGAAGCAGTGCCTCTGGCAGGTGCAGCCTCACGCAGCAGTCCAGGCAGGGGCACCCCACACCCACACACCCCTAACAAACATCACCCTGGCCGTGGGTTCGAGGCAGCTGGGGTTGGATCCCAACAGCGGGAGGTGGGAGGTCTGACCTGGGCCCTTTGCTTGGCTGTTTCCCCAGACACCAAACTCGGACCCGAGGCCTTCTGGTTTAACTCTGGCAGGGAGGCCGTGGCCACCCAGCTAAGCGAGAGCTACTACATCCTCCGGCCAGAGGTGGTGGAGAGCTACATGTACCTGTGGCGACAGACCCACGACCCCATCTACAGGGAGTGGGGCTGGGAGGTGGTGCTGGTGAGTGGGCCTCGGGGATAGGTGGCTGGGTGCAGGTGCCCCTGAGAATTCATAGATGGCCAGGTGCTAGGTGTGCTGGCTTGGGCACAGAGAGGAAGGCTAAGCCACGTTGACCTCTGGATACAGTCCAGAGTGCAAAGGGTCAAGGCGGTGGTTACAGAGCCAGGAGTCCCCAGCTGGGCAAAGCCGTCCGGAGACAGGACAGGGCAGACCCATGAAGGGGGTTCTGAGTGCCCATGGCCTTGGGACCAGGCCTCAGCAAACTTAGAGGGCCAGAGGCTAGGCAGCTGCCCAGAGCACCACGCCGCCACTACTGTCCCGATGGATGCTTTCCTGATCCTGAAGCTGGGCAGCTCATCTCCGCCTCCCTCTTCCCACAGGCAGCCCAGCCCCAGGGAGCCCCCACCCTAGTTTCTGCTGGCCTTCGAGGCCTACCCTGCCCTCAGCCCCTGGCCCCACACCTAGGTAGAAAGCTCATGGCCATGTTGGGGGAGGTATTAGAGGCAGGTATAGGGATTCCAGAAGGTTCCCTGGTGGATGTTGAGCCTTCTCTGCCCCTCTCTCCCCCACTACCCCCCATGCCCACTCTAAGCATTGCACTCAGATGGGGCCCGGGGCATCCTCAGGTTCACTGGCCTGGTTAAGTCCTCCTGCTTCTCCAGGACCCTTATTCTTGGCCTTCAAAGGCCAAGCGTCTTGTGCTCCTGTGCCCAGTCCAGACCCTTCAGTGGGTAGAAATTGTATTTATCAGCCTACAGGCAACATGGCAAAACCCCATCTGTACCAAAAAATACAAAAATGAGCCAGGCATGGTGGCACATGCCTGTAGTCCCAGATACTTGAGGAGCTCAGGCAAGAGGACTGCTTAAGCCCTGGAGGTTGAGGCTGCAGTGAGCTATGATTGTCCCACTGCCCTCCCACCTGGGTGACAAAGCGAGACCTCATCTCAAAAAAAAAAAAATGTGTTTATATAAAAAGGTGAATGGCACGGCCTACGTGCCTCCAACCAAAGGACCATCTCTCCAGAGAATCCCTGGGGTGCCAAGTTCATCCCCAAATCCCAGTCCATGGCCATTACCAGTGGCCCCTCTTCACCTCTGCCTACCTCTATAGGTGAATCTGTGAGACCAGCCTAGTCGCCTGAAACACAAAGAGAAGCTTCCTCTAAGTTCAAACCAGGTGAAGAACTCGGAGCAGGCAGCCCTTCGGGCCAGAGCTCTCAGAGGTGTGGGTGGAGGGAGTGTGGCCCCTCCAGCCTGGGGACAGGTGGCTGAACCCTGAAAAATAATTTGGCCTTCTGTTCCCACAAATGCCAGGAGTCTCCAGCTAAGGGGTGGGGGTGCTGTTTTCGAGCTCCAGCCTGGCAGGCATGTACAAGTCTTGAAGGGCCTTTCCTGTCCCGTGTTAAGGCTGTCTTCCTCTTCCTCAGGCCTTGGAGAAATACTGTCGAACAGAAGCCGGTTTCTCTGGGATCCAGGACGTGTACAGTAGCACCCCCAACCACGACAACAAGCAGCAGAGCTTCTTTCTAGCGGAGACACTAAAGTGAGCAGCCTGGGCTTTTCCTAGGAATGGACAGGTGTGAGATCGGGGGTGGGGTCCGCAGTCCTTCCCCTCCACAGTCATGTCCTGTGGTCACAGGACGGGAGCCCAAGATGAGTGGAGGGCTCTGCACCCCAGGGGTGAGCCTTGGGCCAGGCCACTTTCTCAGAGAGTGAGACTGGGCTAGAATCCAGGTTCCCTAGGGATGCACCGTGTGATACTGCAGCTTCCTTCAGTTTCTCACCTGTCTCCCCAGGTTGCTTCTGTTCTGGGAGCTGCGTCCTTACGTATGAAATGGGATAGGATTAATGATGATGATGTCAGTACTGGTTGCTGGCGTTGACGTTCCCTCCTGGGGCCTCTGCAGTGCGGCTGCTGCACCCCCCTCACTTTCTTGCCACAGAAATTGGCCACCCCACTTCCTTGCTGTTCCCCAAAGCCAGACTGTGTGCTTTAACCCATTAGGGTGGGTCAGAATGATCACTTCTTCCATCGGGGAAAAAACTCACAGCCAGGAAGCTGGAATTCTAGAGTCACAGCCCCCTGTTCATCTTAGTGCCCTAATGTGTACTCTGAATGTAGCGTCTCGGCAGGCAGCAGCGGGCACGTAAGAGCCTATTGGACTAGAGCAGCCTCCAGCCCCCTGCAGAGGAGATCCTGGGCCATGTGAGCTCACATACGAGGCCGGACAGGTGAAGCCGGCTGATGGCAGAGCCAGGGTCCTTCCAACCCCAAAGCTCAAGGCTTTTCTCTGCATCCACAGCCTCCTTCCCCAAGACTAGCACCCCCACCCTGCCGCCCACAGTTTTGGGGTTTCAGGCTCCTGACCTTGGCCATGGGCCCATCACAAAGGCCGAGACTTGTTCCCGGGCCCACCCTTCTTCCCCAGGCCACTGACAGACTGTGTCTTGCTTCCCTGCCCCGCCCGGGGCACAGGTATCTCTATCTTCTGTTCTCTGAAGATGACTTGCTCTCCCTGGAAGACTGGGTGTTCAACACCGAGGCTCACCCGCTCCCGGTGAACCACTCAGACAGCGCCGGCAGGGCCTGGGGCAGACACTGACTGTCTCCCGCCACCGCCCTGGGACCGCTGCAGGGATGCCTTGCCTTTTCAGGATTTGGGACTGTTCTCAAAGGGATTGGGAACAAAGGCCCGATCTCGGGCAGACCCCCAGCAGATGTTTCGGACAAGCAACTTCTTTTCCTCTGTGAGGAGACAGGACTTGGAGACCAGCGATGTCACTCGAGGGCCGTGGCCACACTGGCCCACACATTCCTTTCTACGGAGAATTTCTATGAAGCCACTCACTTGCCATTCCAGGGCCGAAGGGCCGGAGGTTTGCATATCTGCCCCATGGATTTGATTTGCTTCCTTTTGGTTTCTCGGTTTTTGTTTTTGCTTGATTTTGTCTTTACAGATTAGTTTTATCACAATTACACATGTAGTTTTTAAAATCATGTGCTTTCTAAAATGGTATCATCCTGATAAACAAAACCGTGTTTCAGCACACATGAAATCTTGACCCCATTATCTATATTTTAAATGCTTTTTGCCCAACACTGACCCTATGTTCAACTATGTGTCATTTACCTTATAATTTGAGGAGGGGTTCCCTTTGATAGGGCCTCAGTGTTACAAATCACTAGTGCTATTTTCATTATTATTGTAATGGGAAAATCTGTGAACCAGAATAAAAGAGTTTATTGAATAAGAAATATGATTGGGCTCATTGCACATCAGTGACTCCTGGAAAAGCCATTGCAGTGTTACCGTCAGAAAGAATAATCAACCAGCAGTTGATTTAAGGTATCATTTAGTAAACGATTCCGACTTCTATTACCTCCCCTGAATCGGTCCTGATATATTCAAGAAGCATGAGGCCAGTCCTTCAGATGGATTGTTCATTTATACTCAGGTTGTGACTGGGAAGAGGCCCAGGGAGGAGCAGCAACTTGCCTAAGGTCACACAGCCCGTAAAAGGCAGAAGTGAGTCTCGCCCCTGCCATCTCCTGGCCACCCCAGTTGAGTGTCCGGCTGCCCCATCATTCAGCAGATGCTTGGTGAGTGCCTGCAACAGACCAGACGCTGGGCTAGAGGCCAGGGACACCGCTGAGAGTGAGGCAGTCATGAGCCCTGCAGTCAAGGGGTCAGGAGGGGAGAGAGCGATTCTAAGGGAAACTGACAAGTAAGTGAAGTGACTGCAGGTCGCAGGAAAAGCTACAAAGGGGACAGACAGACAGCTGAGCGAGTCATAGCCAGGACCTACCCTATGGGGTCAGGGAGGGCCTCTCTGGGCAGGTGATCTTCAAGCCAAGACCCAGAAGATAAGAAGGAGCAGAAGAAAGACTGTCTGGCAGAAGAACGAACCTCCCATAACCCGGCCCCCTTTCCCACCCTCTCTAGTGCCCTCCCTGGGAGGGGGCCTGAAACACGGGGCTGCTGTGCAGAGCAAAGAGTTCAGGTCCTCACACTGAAGTGACAGCCCTTCCTCCCATGACAGTTTTTTGCTGTTGTTGTTGTTGAGACCCAGAGTCTCGCTCTGTCGCCCAGGCTGGAGTGCAGTGGCGTGATCTCAGCTCACTGTAACCTCCACCTCCTGGGTTCAAGCAATTCTCCTGCCTCAGCTTCCCCAGTAACAGGGATTCCACCTGGCTAATTTTTTGTGTTTTTAGTAGAGATGAGGTTTTGCCATGTTTCGCAGGCTAGTCTTGAACTCCTGAGCTCAGGTGATCCTCCCACCTCGGCCTCCCAAAGTGCTGGGATTACAGGTGTGAGCCACCATGCCCAGCCCTCTCCTGGCACATTTGCAGCTTGTCAACACAGCGGAAGTCACAGGAGAATTTTGAGCCCTTCCCTGGGCTCAGCCGCTTGCTATGTTCATAAACTTTAGTAGCCCCTGGGCCTCTGGCCAGGTGACCCGGCTTTAAATCCCTGCTGTGTGAACTTTGTCAGGTACCTCCCCTCTCTGGGCTTTTCTTTTCCATCAAGCAGTTGGAGACCCTCAACCCCACAAGGTTGCTGTGAGAAGAAGTGGGAAACTGCTGGGACCCTGGTTGCAGGAAGTATCTGCTCCTTGTTCTGGAGACTCAGACATTCCCAGAATCTTTTTTTTTTTTTGAGACAAAGTCTCATTCTCTTGCCAGGCTGGAGTGCAATGGCACGATCTCGGCCCACTGCAACCTCCGTCTCCTGGGTTCAAGCAATTCTTCTGCCTCAGCCTCCCAAGTAGCTGGAACTACAGGCGTGCGCCACCTAATACCCAGCTAATTTCTCTTTTAGTAGAGACAGGGTTTCACCATGTTGGCCAGTCTGGTCTCAAACTCCTGACCTCAGGGGATCCATCTGCCTCAGCCTCCCAAAGTGCTGGGACTACAGGTGTGAGCCACCGCACCTGGCCTCCCAGAATCTAAGCAGAGCTGCTGAGGAGTAGCCCCTATAGCCCTGTAGCAAGTCACCACACTCTTGACAGGCAGGATGAGAGTGTGACTCCCATGACCCACCTGTGGTCACTTATTTTAAAAAAAAAAGCAAACCAGGGAAACTGACTACGCAAACATTGTAGGACAATTAGAAAATGAAGAGGAGCAGAAAGAAGACTCATTCGCCATCCTGCACTCTGGGGTGAATACTGTTATATTTTCTGCTAGGCCTTTTGCGATGAATATATAGAATATATATTTTGCCAACATGGTATACTATGCACACTGTTTTCTTATAATCTGCTTTTGCACTTAACTATATATTGTGAACCTCTTTCCATGTCAACAAATACATGTTTATCTCATCGCAGTACCTGCCTGTGGAGTGTTCCATTGTGTGCCGTATCCTACTTTGCTGATCTAAGCCCCTGTTGCCAGGCATTTGGCTTTGTGTCCATCTGGGATTTTAGTTACAAATCATAGAAACCAACTCTGTCAACTCAAGCACAGAAAGGGATTTATTGAAATACGATGAGGTGGCTCGTGGAATCTCAGGAAAGAGTAAACAGCCAGACCTCAGAAGGGCTAGAAAGGGTCGGGGATCCTTCAAGAACCAGGGAAGCTTCTCCAGACACCGCCATCAGGAGGGCTGAAGCCAAATGCTTCTAGATCCTACTGTGGCGCCTTTCCATGTGGCCCGGCCTGCGTCATATGCCTGCCCCTAGGCAAGGGGAGGGCCAAGCATCTTGGCTGGCAAACCCCCCAAGACCCTGTGCAATGGGTGACGGGCTATTCGCTAGAGAAAAACAGGAGGTACATCACCAAAATAAGGAATCTGCAGGCGGCACAGGCGAAAACACCAGGACCGTTTACAGCTTTCTTTGATTTCTTCAGTATGATACAGAGTCGAAGAGCACACTTAACCATCCTCCTTTGCACTTTTGCCCAATTACGTCCTTAGAATAACTTCTAGAATATCTCTCCATCTTAAAGCCACTCTGCAGTTCCCCAGGCTCCAGGCTCCCCCGCCCGTGCGGCTGTCTCCCTCTCCTCTCCTGTCCTCTGCTGTATTGCTGGGAGGAAATTGTAAAAATGAATATTTTAAAATGTATCCTCCAGGAGGGCCATTGCAGGTGGAGAAATATCATCCTTTTGGCAACTTAACTCCATTCCACGGATAAAAATAAGGAAGACTCAAGATAGGCCGAGAGGAGGGAGGAATTAAGGGATGAGTCATCCTCACTGAAGGTAGCAGAGACCTGCGCAAGCCACAGAATCTGAACACTAGAACCTCTCTGAAGCAGCTCTCTCCTTCCCCAGCTGGGGGTCAGCGCACGGCTGCCAGGCTCATTTTAAGCCTCGTCTTTGCCCTCACTGAGGGTGGAAGCATCATTTGTACCTGCTTCCCTCATAGATAGGCATGATGCCAGCTCCTTCCCAGAAAGCTTCATCAACACCCAGCTCCTGGCACTGAGGCCTGCATCATGGCCCCAGGAAGGGGGATGAGGGGACCACAGTCCTTTTCTAGGTGCCTCCCTTTAAATGACTGTTTGTTCAGACCAGCCAAATGCATTGGGAAGAGGAGCAAAAACGGAAAATCTGATGTAAAGGCAGTATCCAAGATGTGATTCTCAGTTCTGTTCCCTCTGCTTTGGGGAGGTGACCCCATTGTGGTTTGAGAAAGTGCTAGAGATGAACGGGCCAGCTCTCCCCAGCGTTTCCCCTGGGGGCCTGTCCTTGGAAGTATGGTCATTGTTCATGTGGCAGGCACAGAGATGCCCGGCCCTCTGTGACTAATGCTTAATTACACCCTACTGGAGGAGGGGGGCTGATTCTATTTTTTGTATCTGAAAATATCAGTTTGGTTTCCTATATTTGGAGCAGTATCATGTTCCTGCTCAGCCTGTCTCTGAAGTCAGAGCTTCTCAAACTTGAACACGCACAGGAATCACCTGGGCAGCTTGTGAAAATCCAGGTTCATCTTCAGTGGCTCTGGCATGGAGCCTGAGATTCTGCCCTTTTTTTTTTTTTTTCCTGAGACAGGGTCTCACTCTGTCACCCAGACTGGAGTGCAGTAGGGCCATCACAGCTCACTGCAACCTCCCATCTCCTGGGCTCAAGCAGTCCTCCTGCTTAGCCTCCTGAATAGCTGAAACTACAGGTGTGTACCACCACACACAGCTAATTTTATTTATTTATTTATTTATTTGGAGACAGAGTCTTGCTCTGTCACCCAGGCTGGAATGCAATGGCATGATCTCAGCTCACTGCAACCTTTGTCTCCTGGGTTCAAGCAATTCTCCTGCCTCAGCCTCCCAAGTAACTGGAACTACAAGCACGTGCTGCCACATCTGGCTAATTTTTGTATTTTTAGTAGAGACAGGGTTTCATCATGTTGGCCGGAATGGTCTTGATCTCCTGACCTTGTGATTCGCCCACCTCAGCCTCCCAAAGCTGGGATTACAGGCGTGAGCCACCGGACCCAGCCGCTATTATTATTATTATTATTATTTTTTGGCTACATTTCTCAAGTTGGTCTTAGACTCCTGGACTCAAGCAATCCTTCTGCCTCAGTCTCCCAAAGTGCTAGGATTACAGGCATGAGCCACTGTGCCCAGCCAGATTCTGCTTTTCTCTAAGAAGCTCCCAGGAGATGCCGATGCTGCTAGTCCTTGGACCACATTTGGTGGCCACTCCCTTGGTTTCTGCCTTTTATTCGCATCCCTGGAGCTGTAACTGCTCCAGAGTGGAGTAGAGGGGCTTAGGTGTTGGGATGGCATCTGTAGATACCTTGACTGCAGAGGGACCTACCTTAAAACAGGTGTACCTGCTACCTATGTCAACAGCTCTCCCTTCTTCAGGACAGCCAGAATAAGACACCAGCAGGTGGCTTAGAAAAATGATGTTCAGTAGGGTCACCCCACGTGGTTCATTAATACTTAAAATGTGGTGAGTACAACGGAGGAGCTATTAATTTCCTCTCTTTCTTTCTTTCTTTTTTTTTTTTTTTTTTTAGACTGAGTCTCACTCTGTTGCCAGGCTAGAGGCTAGATCTTGGCTCACTGCAACCTCTGTCTCCTGGGTTCAAGTGATTCTCCTGCCTCAGCCTCCCAAGTAGCCGGGACTATAGGCACGTGCCACCATACCCAGCTAATTTTTGTATTTTTAGTAGAGACAGAGTTACACCATGTTGGCCAGGATGGTCTCGATCTCTTGACCTCGTGATCCACCCACCTCGGCCTCCCAAAGTGCTGGGATTACAGGCGTGAGCCTCCGCACCCAGCCAGTTTCATTTCATTTTAATTAAATGTAGCTATGCATTTGCTGCTGGCTGCTGTTTTGGACAATGCAGAATTAGAACTTACATAGCAATGACCCTGCTGATGCCGCGAAGACTCTCCATCAACTGCACCACTACGTAAATAATCTTAGCAGAAGATATACTGTTCAGTGACTGGAGGATTCCCATGAACATACCTGGTTATTTTTATACTCATTCCAGCCTGTTTTCTGCACAAGCCTCTGGGTTGGGTTTGATTTTGTGTTTTCTTACTCTCTGCAGCAGGGCCTGCAGTGGGTAGGCTGAAGGTCAGAGAGGCAGAGGGGTGCGACAGGAGAGGACAACCACGTGGGCTTCATACGCCACAGTCTTTGAAACTGCTGAACCTGTGTTCAGCCTTGCCCTGCCCTTTTCCAGGCTGCGTGGCCTTGGGCCAGCCCCTTAGTTAAGCCCCTCTGAGCCTCTGCTTCTCCATCCATGGACAAGGAAAAGTGGTTTCAATGGTTAATTGAGCCTCCCCACCCCACCCCTTGTAAGAACTCAATGCATCCTAGCAGTGATTGTTATGGTGTGAACCTCTTTGTAAACGATAAAACCTTGTGTAAATGTAAGGCAAAACACTGCTGTCAAAAATTCTTCTTTTTAAACAAAATGCTCCGAAACTTGGAGGAAACTGCATCAACCAGGCCCAGGAGACAGACCGAACTCTCCAAGCAATAAATCTGAACGTTTTCTGCTTTTCCCATTGAGCAAGCATTTTGCTATTAGCCCTGAATCTACAGAAATTGGGAAACTGGGATGAAGATTTGTTGACTGTCCAGGGTCTTCCAGGGACCTGTCTGGTGGTGGCGGATGCTCGGGCCAGTTGTCAGGGGGTGGTCTCGAGGCTGAGGAAGATGCCAAGAGCTTGCCCAGGAATGTTTGAGGTACAATTAGTTTTTCCTCTTCACAGAATACCTGATAAATCCTGTCTACAACTCTGGAAGGGAGGCGAGCAGGAAAAGATGGCACCCCCATTTATAGAGGAGGGAACTGAGGCCCTAACAGGCTTGCTCAGCTCAAACAGCTGTTCCCGGCCTCTGGACAGCCGCCACAGAGGCCACTATGCACTCCATACTGTTCCCCACGCCCTTCATCCACCCCAGCCTTGTAAATGGCCCCCAAGGCTAGGGTGATCATCTCACATTTGCTCATGACAGCTTAGTTTTTAACCTGCTGTTCCAACATAATAATGGTAGCCCCTTTGCTCTTAAAGGTGCCCCAACTTGGACAACGCATTATGTGGCCACCTGATCTAAGTGAAAATAATGATAACTAAGGTGTTTTTCCCAGAAGCCTTCAGTGCTCTGGGGAATCGTGAAACAGTGTTTTTCCAGGCTGGAAAAACATGCAAATATCCCAGAGATTCTTTCCTTGCTGGAAATTCCCCATGTTTTCACACACCTCCATGTCTTTTTGCATGCTGCTTCCTGCCTAGACTCCACCCGCAAAGTGTGCCTACTAAACTCCTCCTCAGTCCTCCTGACTGCCCTCAATGTCACCTCCTCCAGGAAACCTTCCCTGACTCCTCCCTGCCCCTCCTTTGACCTGGGCTCCTACACAACTAGGCCAGACCCAGATATGCATGAGCCTCTGCTCCATAGACTGACGGCTCCCCAGGGACAGGACCCTTGTCTTCTCACCTTTGTGTCCTCAGCATGTTATAGATGAAAATAAAGGTCTGTGCTGAAGACTTGGGGATTAACCATGACCCGGCCTCCCTCCCAGCTGCAGCTGAGAGTGGACCCAAGGAACCAGGTGGGAAAAACAATAAGCAGTTTCATTGCAGGGCTCTGTGAGCCATCCTGGTCTGGTCCGTGACCGACTGTAGATTCCAGAAAGCAAGGGGGGAAGGGAGGGGAGTTCTTTCCACTAACAGGAAGGTCCCAGAGAGATGGGGTACAAGATGGCTGGTCAAGTGGTCTCTTCTCAGTGCAGTCGCCTTTCCACTGGCGATGGCAATGAAATTGTTAGGAATCGCCCAGTTTTCCAATCACGAGTCCCCCACTATCCCATAGTGTGAAAATGGGCCAAGCCCACTTATCACCCCAGGGGGAGAAGTCCTCAGTCCAGTGACTGAGAGGCAGCATAGAGGAAAGGGGGTCACACACATACCCACGCTCACACACACATTCACATAAACACACATGCACACACATGCTCAAACATGCATACCACACACACATTCACTTACATACACATTCATACAAACACACATTCACAGAAACATGCACACATATATACAGATTCATACACGTGTTCACACATACACATGCATGTTCACGCATACACACGCATTCACTTAAACATTCACATTCATATAAACACATTTACACATGCATATTCATACAAACACATACACATATTCACACATACACATTCACACATACATGCCCAAACACACATTCACACATACCACACACGTTACACACACACACTCACATGCATAGCCATACAAACATACATGCATATACACATTCACACAAGTTCAAACGCACATGTAAACATTCACAAACGTGCATTCACATAAACACACACTCATTCATACACACATTCACACCTACATACCCACATGCACATACCCACATGCACATTCATACAAATGCATACACATACATACATGTTCACACATGTATCCACACACATGCACTTTCATACACAGTCACATGAACACATTCACACACACTTTCATACACACATTCACACCTACATATACACATTCATACACACACATACATTCACACACATATTCACACATACACATGCACTTTCATACACACATGTTCACACATACAAGCACATTCACACATGCATATTCACACATACACAAACACACACATTCACACCTTGACTTTCCTCTCTAAGCCTTTGGATTTCCTGGCCAACCTTGCAGTCATCAGGGTGGGGAGAGGCTATCACTCAGAGATATCGGCTGCATATCCAGATGGCCCTACCCTGACTCTCTGGAGGCCCCTCACCAGCTGGGCATTCACTACTTCCTTGGGAGATCCCTGGGGTGCAAAGCTCTGCTTTCACCCACAAAATGATTCTGAATCAGGCAGTAATTCCATCAGCATTTCTCAGAGTGTGGATCCTGCAGCCCCAGCAGCATCTGGGAGCTTATTGGGAATGCAGATTCTCAGGCCCCAAGGAGCTAAATCAGCAGCTCTAGGGCAGCCCAGCAGTCCATGTCTTTGGCAAGCCCTCCAGGTAATTCTGATGCAGCAGCAGTGTGGGTCATCTCCCAAGCTCCCTGCTCCCACAGCAAACACCTCCCTGGGCCTGTTACCCCCACTTATTTACTCCAGCCTCCCTGTCCCCCTGGTGGGTGAGCAGATAATTCTTCAATGAACCAGGTGAGAAAAATAAAACTGTCTCACCTTTGAACAGGAACACCTTCTAATCATGTAATCTTCCACTCAAAAAAATGTTTTTAATTTCGCCATGAAATCTTCTCTATGAAAACTGAAATCCAGAGAAACATCCAAATTCTTCCATCCTAAGTTTTTATTCCCCTCAATCTTGACCAGGAGGCCTCCATAGATGTCAGGACCCCTCCATTGTCAGGCCCTGCAGCCCCAGCTACTTCCTGGGCCATCTCCTACATGCCGGTGTGGTACTTTCACCTCCTTCACTGTTGAATTAACCCTAACCCAAATTTTCAGAGCATCTGCTCTTCCAAAGTCTGACTCAATAGAGATGAGAATCCCAGCAGCTGCCCAAGGTTAGAAAATACTAGCACACTTTGTTTCCTCTGGCAGTTATCCTAGCAAAAGCATGCTTCCAGAACCCAGATAATCCAGACCCCCAATGTCCTCACCATCCAGGGACCAGAGCAAGGACAGAGAGTAAACAGGACAGAGAAAGGACAGGATGTGGGCCTCCACCATCCCCCCTGGACCGCTTCTCAAAGAGAGAATTTAGGGATAATTCCATTGTCTTGCACAAGTTACAAAATTTCAACTGTGGCTTTCCCAGGTCTTAGGACATACATGGGCCGCCTTATCCAGGAATTGACTCCACACGGAAATCACTGGAGATGGAGAGGTCAAGGTTGGCCCCTGGGGAGCTGACATTTGTGACAGTCTGTGTGAAGAGCATTCTAGGTAGAAGGAACAGTGAGTGCAAAGCCTCAGAGGCAGGAAGTTTGTTGCATTGGAGGGACAGAAAGGCAGTGAGCAAGTGGGAGGGGGCTGATCTGGGGGTCAAAGTAAGTCGGCAGAAGGGGCTCCATCCTCAGTGCCTGGTGGGCAGATGTTTGCTATGGTTTGAACAGCCACTCCAAAACTTATGTTGAAATGCAATTGCCATTGAATGGTATTAAGAAGTGGAGGCCAGGCGCAGTGGCTCACGCCTGTAATCCCAGCACTTTGGGAGGCCGAGGCAGGCGGATCACAAAGTCAAGAGATCAAGACCATACTGGCCAACATGGTGAAACCCTGTCTCTACTAAAAAAATACAAAAATTAGCTGGGTGTGGTGGCATGTGCCTGTAGTCCCAGCTATTCAGGAAACTAAGGCAGGAGAATCGCTTGAACCCAGGAGGTGGAGGTTGCAGTGAGCTGGGATTGTGCCACTGCACTCCAGCCTGGCAACAGAGCGAGATTCTGTCTCAAAAAAAAAAAAAGAAAGAAGTGGAACCTGGCTTGTTAAGAGGTAATTACACCATAAGGGCTCTGTCCTTGTGAATGCATTAATGTCATTATCACCAGAATGGGTTGTTCCAAAAGTCGATTCAATCTTCTCTTGCTCACTTGCTCTCTGGCACTTTCCTGCCCTTCTGCCTTTGGCCACAAGAGGACGCAGCACGAAGGCCCTTGCCAGATGCAGGTCCCCAATCTTGGATTTCCCAGACTCTAGAAATATGTTTCTTTTCTTTATAAATTACCCAGTCTGTGGTTTTCTGTTATAGTGACATAAAATGGACTAAGACAGAGTTTGATTTTAATCTGAGAGCAGCAAGAAGCTAGGAAGAGTTTAAAGCAGGGCATGAGATGACCCACTTTACATTTCTGAAAGTTTTCTCCGACTTCTGAGTGGAGGGACCTAGGAATTCTTTCTCCTTTTACATCTGCCTCAGTGGAAAACCATTCTCAGATTCCTGAGCGGAAGCTTCTGAAGCCTGTGCCCCAGGAGTGCTGCAAGGCCTAAGTGCCCTCTGCCCTATGTGCATGGCCTCTCCTCTGCCTTTGTACTCCTTGGGTTTTGAGTAGCCTGGGGGATTTCAAGGGCACCAGAAACCTTTTCTCTGACCCTTCTTCCCTGTAGCCACGGATCAAGCCTCCAGCCTGCTGTCCCCTCTGTTCTTACCACTCCTTTCAAGTAGACCCAGCTGTGCTTTTAAAAAAATGGAAGCTGCTTCCCAAGATGGCCCTTCTCTCACACACGCGCAACAGAGGTTGTTTGTGGGGTCTGGGACCTTCTTTCCAGTCTTCTTTGAAACCTTCAGGGTTTGTGGCAGGTGTGAAGTCAGGGAGTTCTGGGTCTCTGGAAAGCACACATTGCTGAAACATAACATTGTTTACCTCCACCCCACCTCATGGGGAATTCCAAGCAGGACTCCAGTGTTCTGGACCTTCCCGGGTTCTATCTAAGTCCACCTGGCTGTGGCCCCTTCTTCTGTGGCGTTCTCCGTGTGCTTCCTAAAGGGTCCTGACTCCACACAGTTCCCCACCTATGATCACCATGTGGCCTGGACACCTTCCCCGCCCACAGCTCACCTGATCACCAAGGGACCACCCCCACAGCCTCGACTGGTGCCACCAACTATAGGTGTCAGGGTCCTTCCGGGGGTGTCATGGAGCCCGGCTCTGGAGGAACCCCACTGACCTGCTCTGTGAGGTCTTGCCTCTCCCTCTGCGAAATCTCTCTGGGCATCTGGATCCCTAATATCTCCCGATCCCCTTAGCCTATCTTCGGAGCAGTCAGGAGCTATCTGCCTCCTCTTCCCTTTCATCTCTCTGTCCACATGTCCCACCCGTCTCCTGAGAAATCACTCCTTTCCTCCTGCTCAGTCAGCACGTCTGCCTTCACCATACTGTCATTTTCCAAGGCTCCAGTGTTATAAACCAGTGTTTCAAGGCAGTTTGCTTGAGGCCAGCAGTGCAAGGCTGCAGTGAGCTATGATCATGCCCAGCCTGGGCAACAGAGTGAGACTCTGTCTCAATAAAATAAAATAAAAAACTAGTGTTTTCCATGGTTCTGGTGTTTAAGCCTTCATTGTGCTTTAATTTTCCATGGCTCCAGTGTTTTTAAACCAGTCCTATTTCTCCTTGAGTTTTTAAGTGAAACTTAAAAAAAAATTAAAAACAATTTTTTTAATTGAGATATAATGTAGATACACTAATGTGTAAAATACACTATTTTTTTTTTTGAGACAGGGTCTCACTCTGTTGCCCAGGCTGGAGTGCAACGGCACAATCCCAGCTCACTACAACCTCTGCCTCCCAGGTTCAAGAGATTCCTGTGCTTCAGCCTCCCAAGTACCTGGGACTACAGGCACACACCACCACGCCAGGCTAACTTTGTATTTTTTGGTAGAAACGGGGTTTCACCATGTTAGCCAGGTTGTTCTTGAACTCCTCACCTCAGGTGAGCCACCCACCTCAGCCTCCCAAAGTGTCAGGATTACAGGCGTGAGCCACTGTACCCAGACTAAAATGCACTATTCTTAAATGTCCAGCTCAAGGAATGCTGACCTATATACACACTCATATGATCTCCTCCCCAATCAGGATCAAGAATATCCCAGCACCAGAAGGCTTGCTTGTGCTGCTTCTAGTCAATACCTGCCATCCCCAGAGCAAACCCTCTAAGGACCTCTTTCACCGTCACCTAATTTCAGGCACAGGTATTTCATTCTTTTTATGGTCTTTTGGATTATAAACATTCCACTGAGGATGGGCACAGTGGCTCACACCTGTAATCCCAGCACTTTGGGAGGTCAAGTCAGGAGGTTGGCTTGAGGCCAGGAGTTCAAGGCTGCAGTGAGCTATGACCATGTCGTAGCACTCCAGCCTGGGCAACAGAGTGAGACCTTGTCTCAAATAAAATAATAGGCTGGGCATAGTGGCTCACAACCATAATCCCAGCACTTTGGGAGGCAGGGGCTGGAATATCACTTGAGCCCACGAGTTCGAGACAAGCCTGGGCAACATGGTGAAACCACTTCTCTACCAAAAAATGCAAAAATTAGCCAGGCGTGGTGGTGCATGACTGTAGTCCCAGCTATTTGGGAGGCTGAGGTGGGAGGTTCACTTGAGCCCAGGAGGCAGAGGTAGGTGGATTGCTTGAGCCAGGGAGGCAGAGATTGCAGTGAGCTGAAATTGCACCGCTGTACTCCAGCCTGGGTGACAGTGAGATCTTGTCTCAAAAAAAAATTAAAAATTAAAAAATAAAATTCCTCTGCATTTTCTGTCTTAATTTATATGATACAACTTATAACCACTTAGCTCACACTTTTTTGCCTGCTCATTAGATAGCCCCCTATTACGCATTTGTGGTTTAAACCATGGAAGTACACAGCCAAGATCAGAGGTGTTGAAATAAAGCCTCTCAGATGCAAGCTGAGCTGTGCGTCTCCCTTGTTCGGGTGACTAGCTCATCCCAGTTTTGGCTTTCCTGCTTTCAGGCCTGAGTATCCCACATCCACAGAACTGCATCAGTGTCAGTCCTGAGCAGACCAGGATGGCTGACCCCCCAGCGCAGTCCCCTCCTTGGCCCTGGACACGGTTGAAAATACACAAGAGGAGCAGAGTTCAGGGCAGCTCATCGGCACCATCTGCCTGTGCCTGACACTAACGTTGGAAGGTCCCCAAATGGCAAACTCTTGTGGCTTGTGTGTAGAGCTAGGCTGTCTTTGTATTTTTTCCATCTTGGCTGTGCATCAAAATCACTGGGGAGCTGGTAAAAATGTCCCTCCTTCCCCCAACCAACTGGGGGGTGGCCCTAAGCACTGGTCTCTTTCAAAGGTCCCAGGTGACTAGCAGGCAGCCAGGCTAGGTAACCAGGGCCCCTGCACCTGATGCTGAGAATAAAGCTGTGCATCTGGCAGAGTCCCGGGACATTTCCTGACCCCAGGAAACAAATCTCTCTCCCAGCCTGGACAGTATGAGAGCCAAGCCAAGCCTGTCATGGCCTCTAACATTCATCTATTTTCTGGCTAATCACAGCCCCCGCCCCAAGCCTGTAAATCCAGCCAAAGCCACTCAACATTCCAAGGCATGGTGGCATGTGGCCACATAGGCCAAAGGCTTCTCCTCGTCTCTCTCTTCAATGATCTCATTGAATCTTGTGGCTTTGAATGTCATTTTTAGGCTGGCAACTCCCAGATTTATAATCCATGCCTCGCTTCCCTACAGTTCATAGCTCCATACTCATACACACACACTGCCTCCTTGACACCTCCATGAAGGTGGTTCTCAGGCATCTTAACCCGGCAGACTGGACGGAGGCTTCCCCCTAGCCTGGGCCCCTCCAGGGTGCCTCCTCTCAGGATGGTGCCACCAGCTACCCGAGCTCAGCCCACTGATGATGCTTGCCTTTCCTCTCACCATCCACCTCTGACCCATCTACAAATCCTGCCTTTGGATCCACTACACTCCTGCATCTTGTCAATGCCTGCGCAAGCCCTGCCATCTTATGCCTGGAGGATAGGACTGCTTGAGCCTTCTGTCTCCCTCCTTCCTCTGTCCATCCCCTAACGCTATTCTCTACCCAGAAACCAGAAAGGTCTCTAAACAAACATCAAAACCGAATGGCTTTACTGGGATGTCATTTACATGCCATAAAATCCACCCACTTCAAAGATGGACAATTCATGTTTTTTTAGTATATTTACAGAGTTGTGCGAGCATCATTATAACCTAATTTTAGAACATTCTATCACTCCAAATGAAACCCTGTACCCATTAGCAGTCACTCCTCAGCCTCCTCCTCCCACTCTCCCACAATAGCCCCAGGCAACTGCTAATCTAGTTTCTGTCTCTCTGGATCTGTGGATTCTGGACGTGTCACTGAATGAATCACACAATTCGTGGTCTTTGTGTTTGGCGTCTTCCACTCAGCCTAAGGTTTCTAAGGTTTATTATTGCCAACTAGTACCTACCGAATGGTTGCATTGTTTATCCATTCATTGGTGGAAATTTGGGTTGTTTCTGCATCTGGGCTATCAGATAGGTCTTTTAAAAAGCCACCAGCCAGGCACAGTGGCTCACGCCTATAATTCCAGCACTTTGGGAGGCCGAGGTGGGCGGATCACTTGAGGTCAGGAGTTTGACACCAGCTTGTCCAACATGGTGAAACCCTGTCTCTACTAAAAATGCAAAACTTAGTCAGGCGTGGTGGCACATGTCTGTAGTCCCAGCTACTCGGGAGGCTGAGGCAGGAGAATCACTTGAACCCTGGAGGCAGAGGTTGCAGTGAGCCAAGATCACACCACTGCACTCCAGCCTGGGCAACAAGAGCAAGACTCCCTCGGTCAGGAGAGGTGGCTCATGCCTGTAATCCCAGCACTTTGGGAAGCCAAGGCGGGCGGATCACCTGAGGTCAGGAGTTCAAGACCAGCCTGACCAACATGGAGAAAACCCATCTCTACTAAAAATAACAAAAAATTAGCCAGGCATGTGGCCAGGCGTGGTGGCTCACGCCTGTAATCCTGGCACTTTGGGAGGCCGAGGCAGGCAGCTCACGATATCGGGAGATCAAGACCATCCTGGCCAACATGGTGAAAACACGTCTCTACTAAAATGCAAAAAATTAGCCAGGCATGGTGGTGGGTGCCTGTAGTCTCAGCTATTCGGGAGGCTGAGGAAGGGGACTCACTTGAACCCAGGCGGCAGAGGTTGCAGTGAGCCGAGCGCCACTGCACTCCAGCTGGATGACAGAGGAAGACTCCATCCCAAAAAAAAAAAAAAAAAAAAATTAGCCAGGCATGGTGGTGTATGCCTGTAATCCCAGCTACCAGGAAGGTTGAGGCAGGAGAATCGCTTGAACCTGGGAGGCCAGAGGTTGCGGTGAGCCGAGATTGCGCCATTGTACTCCAGCCTGGGCAACAAGGGCAAAACTCCGTCAAAAACAAAACAAAACAACAAACCAACCAAACAAAAGAAAAACTCCCTCTCAAAACAATAACAACAACAAGTCACACATTATCTCTGCTGCTTAAAACCTTATAATGGTTTCACGTATAGCTACAATGAAGTTTGGCCAGGTGCCATGGCTCACACCTGTGGTCCCAGCTATTTGAGAGGCTGAGGTGGGAGGATGGCTTGAGCCCAGGAGTTCAAGGTTGCAGTGAGCTGAGATGGTGCTACTGGGCTCCAGTTTGGGTGACAGAGCGAGACCCTGTCTCAATAAATAAATAAATCGAATGAAGTTTGTTGCTGTGGTCTGCAAGATTCCGAGGTCCTGCCCCAGCCCCTGCCACCAAGCTTTTCTCTCCCCATAGCTCACTCTGCCTTCTGTGTGTCTCCTGGACACGCCAAGCTTGTTCCCACCCCAGGCCTTTGCACTGGCTCTCCCCTCTGCTCTGTGCCCAGGACGCTCCTTCCTCCATTCCTCACAGAGCTGGCTGCTTCCCCTTCCTGGAGCAGCAGAAATGTCACCTCCCAGCTATGCTGCTCATGCCTGCTGTGGCACTGTGCCCTGTCTCACTCCTTCACACTTAACCTTTGTCTGAACTACTTTGTGTGTCTATTTCCTTCCTCCCAGTGGCATATTCAGTCCCCAGAGAGGAAGTACTGTGCCGTCTTCCACACTACTGTGTTCCCAGGGCTGAGAACAGTCCCTGGCACACAGCAGGTACTTAGTTTGCTGAGAGGCCCACGTGGTCCAGGCATGCTTAATCGACTCCTACAGTGGCACCAGAAGCCTCAGTTTCCCCCAAGTGACCCTTTGTTCTCAAATGCTGGTCCTATTATTGGCTGCCAAGATGTTAGGGTTGGGTTTGGGGAAAATCACCTGCCTCTCTAGGGTCCCAGAGGAAGAGGAGAAACACAAAAAACAGAGCCAAATTGCCCTCTCCCTGGCTCACTGTCCCTGGTGAAACTGGAGTGGAAAATCCTAATTCGATTTGATTCCCTGGAGGGCAGCAGCGCCCCCTGGAGGAAGAAGGCCTTTCCCTCGTCTTACCAGAGAGACAGGAAGCAAAAGAGAGGATTCTACTAGGAGGCAGGCCGGGGTGTGTGGGTGTGTGGGTGTGCTCATGCGTGAGAGAAGGGCCATGGTTCGAGGCAGTGACACCACCCCTGCTTAATGTGGCTGCAGGCAGGTCAGGCTCCCTCCTGTTCCAGCCCTCTGTGCAGGGAGGTGGGTGTGGAAATCAGAACTTCTCTGCTCCCAGGCAGAAGCTAGGACTCAGCAGGGAGTCTGAAGGGTGCTGCAATGGCTAAATGTATGTCCCTCTCTTCCGATGCTTCCACATGATCTCAGTGGTAAAGTCCAGGCTTTGCACAAGCTGGCCAGAGCTCCAGCCCAACTTTCCTGGCTCCTCCTCCCTCTTCACACTCCCGGCCAGGTCCCTCTGCTCGAATCCACTGGCTATGTTCTTGAGACACTAGGGATACTCCAGGGAGTTTCACAGCACCAGGCTTTCGCCTCCGCTCTTCTCACCCTCAATGCTCTTCCTAGGTGCTATGCCTGGTGATCTCCTGAAGTCAAGGTCTGCCCAGACCTCTGTTCTGGGAAGCCTATTCTGAGCCATCCTGACAATTGGGGGCCCCTCCTCTGTGCACACCCCTCTCAGAGCACTTACTCCTGACAGGAGGGTTGCAGTATCCATTGACTCGTCTGGAAGAGCAGAGACTGTTTTGTTTTCTGATGGACATCCCATCCCCAGGACACAGCATAGTAGCACTTCAATAAACGTGTTAGAAGGATGAATGAGCTGGGTGCAGTGGCGTGTGCCTGTAGTCCCAGCTATTCGGGAAGCTGAGGCTGGAGGATCTCTTGAGTCCGGGAGTTCTGGGCTGTAGTGCACTATGCCGATCAGGTGTCCGCACTAAGTTCAGCATCAATATGGTGACCTTCCGGGAGTGGGAGACCACCAGGTTGCCTAAGGAGGAGTGAACCAGCCCAGGTCGGAAATGGAGCAGGTCAAAACTCCCGTGCTGATCAGTAGTGGGATCGCACCCGTGAATAGCCACTGCACTCCAGCCTGGGCAACATAGCAAGACCCCGTCTCTATTTATAAAAAAAAAAAAAAAAAAAAAGGATGAACGAGTGAGTGCCCTGCTAACCTCCAAGAACCTTCGAGGACAGTGTGTCATTCACCTCGCTGTGATTCCCACTGGCTGCCAGTTCCCAAATGCCATCCTCGCCCACTGGGAGGCAAAAGCAAGGTACCAAAGAGATCCTGCAGGGCTGCCCCCAAGAACCGACCACTGGGCCCCATCTCTCAAGGCCTTGCCCTGTCTGGTCTTGGTTTGGGACAAGCCCTCCTGGGAAGGGCGCCCTCCAGTGGCAAACCAGCCCCACTCCACTGCCAGTGCCCAGCGCTGAGGTCTCCCACAGCTGGGCCCGAGTGATCCTTTTCCCAGAGGCACACTGATCTGAGCTAAGTGTCATAAACCCACCCCGCTGTGTGACTTCCCTAGCTTCTAGAATCATCCCCCAAGTCCTGCAAGCACATTGCTTCAGCACTGGGCAGCAGAGACCAGTGGGATATCTGTAATCTTTAAGAAAAAGCAAGTGTAATAAATACAAGTTATCTGGAAAAGAAAACTTCCTTTGTTTATTTTCCAGAAGCCTTAGCTCATCAATCTTCCCCTCCTAACCTGCTTTGTGCTCTGCTAGCTTTGCTTCCAATAGAATGGAATTTTGTTTCTAACAGCATCTGTTGTATGCAGGGTGTCCCCAAACAGTAGCAATAATGAGTTGAACGTGGCACAGTTGGAAGCCTTCAGAAGCCAACGCCAGATGTCAGGTCCTCAGTGGGTCCCTCTAAGGACACTGGGGCCAGAGCACAGGGCAGGGTTTGGGTCAGGCTCACAATTCTGGAAGGTCCCTGGGAGTCATTCATCCAATAGACACTGAGGAGAGCCCATCATGTGCCTGCCAGGCCCTGAGTGGGCACTGGGAAGGCCCCACCTGGCACTGCCATGGCTGGCTACCAAAGAAGAACAGAATGGGCAGTGGAGGTAGGACCCCACCCCCAACTCAGTCAGCTGGGCCATCCCCTGGGAAGCCTGGGAGGCGGGATGGCAGGAGATTTGGACCCAGGTAGACCTGCCAGAACTCAGGCTTCTTAATCTGAGAACTCAGGCTTCTTCATCTGAAAAGCAGACAAGCAGTCTTTACTTCACTAGGCTGCTTAAGAACAGAATGAGAGGATGTGTAAATCATCCCGTCCAAGTCCAGCACATGGGCGGAGCTCAGCATCCTTTGGATCCCTCAGGCCTCTGCGGCGTGACAGGTGCCCAGGCACTGGGGGTGGGTGGGGCTCTGCGAGGGCAGGCACTGCTCGCCTCTGGGCTCAGAGTTCTTGCTTAGAGGCTTCTGCAGCTGCCGCCCTCTCCTGAGAAAATGCAGGCAGAGCCACCCCGGGGCAACTGGGGGCCTTGAAAGAATGGAAGAGAGCCCCAAAGAACCAAGGCTGCTGGGAATTGACAGACAGGAACATCTGTCCTCAGCCCCACCCATCTCCCTTCCCAGGGCCCGCCTCCAAGCAAGCCGCGTGCTGTTCTCCGGCAAAGCCAGGGCCTCTGGAAGCTCCAGCTGCTGAGGAACTAGAGCCTTGCCTTCCCCTCACCATAACAGCCCGGTGGGGAGGGTGGGGGGCTCTTTTAACGCCCTGGTGGAGATGAGGAAATTTGGGCCCAGGGAGGTGCAGGTTTCAGAGCTGCCCTGCCTGTGCCTGGAACAAGGTCATTCCCCATAACCTATGCATCTGCACCGGAGGGGAACGGAGGCTGGACTTCCCTTTTTAATTAATTTGTCTTGCTCTAGATGACAGAGGAATGTTTAGAGAACTAGCAGGGTAAGGATGGACGGATGGTCCTCAGCAGCGTCTGGCCTCATGCACGGCTGTCAGCAGAGGTGGACACGAGGCCCTGGTGGCCCCCGACGCCCCTTCTCCAGGAGAGCACGGGGTGTGTGGCTTCTCCCCAGCCTCCAGCCCCAGAGCCTTCTTTGTGCCAGTCCCCAGCCTGGAATCGCTCTCCGGGCTCGGCCAGGCAAGTGGGCCGCAGAGGCCTGGCTTAGCTTTGGGAAGCACAGGAAGGGACGCGGAGAGGCAGGAAGCGGCCTGGGGAGGCCGGGGTGGCCGGGACTGTGGACCCAACCGCGTAGACTCGCTTAGCCCCTCTTGGCGCTCTCGGGTAGCGGACTCCGCCTTGGGCGCCGGACAGGCCCGGAAGCCCGGACCCAACGACCCCCGCCCGGCCGCCCCGCCCCCGGCCCCGCCCCGGCCGCCCCGCCCCCGACCCGGCTCCTTCGCATCGGGGGCCGCCGGGAGCCGCTGCCAGCCACCGCCATGGGCCGGGCGCGGCTGGGCCAGCGCAGGCCGCCCGGCCCCGGCCCTGCCGCGCCGCCTCCCGAGCCGCCGCCCCGCCGCCACACGCGCGCCCTGGCGCTGCTCGGAGCCCTGCTGGCCGCAGCCACCGCCGCCGCCATCCGGGTCTGCGCCCGCCACGCCGAGGCCCAGGCGGCCGCACGGCAGGTCCGGGCCCTAGCGGGCTGGGGAGGGGGCGCGGGCGCGGGCGCGGGCGCGGGGACGAAAGGGCCGAGCCTCGAGCGCGGGGAACGCGTGAGCAGGGGCGAGTCGGGAGAGGCTAGGGGAGGAGGGGAACGAGTAGGAAGGGGGCGCGGGAGCCGGGTTGAGGGGGTGCCTGGGGCCGGGCTGATGGGGAGGAGGTGAGCGGAGGCCCGTGTGAAGCGCGGACAGACTGGAGGGGCCTGTCCAGAGGGGTGACCTGGGCGCAGTGAAGCTGGGACCCGCAGAATCTGAAAGGGGCACTGGGGAGCCCTAGAGCAGTGAGGAGGGGACTCGGGAGAGGACAGAGGGTGCAGCAGGAACAGGGCCAAGCAGCCAGGGCCAAGCAGAAGGCGGGCTAGGGACAGACTGGGAGGGGCACGCAGAGGGACCAGAGGGACTGGAGGCTCTGGGGCAGTGCAGAGGTGACATTTGCACGGATGGACCTGGAGGCACTGGGAGAACTCAGGAAGATGGTGGCAGGATGGGCTCCATCCGGAAGCAACGGCCTGTTGGAGACCAGGAGACCCGGCTGCCAACTAGTGATCAGACCCTATCTCTCCTCCCAATTAGGAATCAGCGCTGAAGACCTTGGGGACAGACGGCCTTTTTCTCTTTTCCTCCTTGGACACTGACGGGGACATGTACATCAGTCCCGAGGAGTTCAAGCCCATTGCTGAAAAGCTAACAGGTACCAGGAGAGACTGGCGGCTGGGGAGGAGGGCGCCTTGGCCACTGTGTCTTCACTGAGCAGGAGCAGCTGTCTGGAGTGGAAGGAAGCTCCTGGGTCCCAGAGGTCCCAGGGGTCCCAGAGGCCCTAGACTCCTCCCAGCTCCAACACTTTCTAGCTGGTGGCTTGGGCGAGCTGCTCCAGCAACCCCTGAGCCTGTTTTTCTCAGACTGTGAACAGTAATACCAGTTAACATTCTTGGGTCAGCGAGGTGGCTCACGCCTGGAATGCCAACACCTTGGGAGATGGGAGGATCTCTTGAGCCCAGGAGTTCAAGACCAGCCTGGCCAACATGGCAAATCCCCATACCTACAAAAATACAAAAATTAGCCGGGTATGCTGGCGGGCACCTGTAGTCCCAGCTACTTGGGGAGCTGAGGTGGGAGGATCACTTGAGGCCACCAGACAGAGGTTGCAGTGAGTCAAGATCACACCACTAGACTCCAGCCTGGGTGATAAAGTGAGACCCTGTCTCAAAACAAATACAGCAAAACAAAAAACAAACAAAAAAAACTATTCCTTGGCCACCTCCTCCATGCCAGACATTTAAGTACTTCATGTGGGTTCTCTCTTTAAACATCACCCAGAAGATGGACACTGCCTTGATCCCCATGTTTGATAGTTTGAGAGACTAAGGCACAGGTAGGCAGTATCCCAGGGTAGAAAGGTGGGGAGCCAGGGCTAGAACTGGGGCCGTCTGGCTCCAGGGTCCTGCACCAGCTCACAGGTCTGAGGAGTAGAGAAAAGAAATGCAAAGTGGCGAATATGTAGTGGATTTCCAATAGACAGCAGCTATAACTTTTTTTTTTTTTTTAAGACAGGGTCTTGTTGTGTCACCCAGGCTGGAGGGCAGTGGTGTAATCACGGCTCACTGTAGCCTCAATTTCCCTGGCTCAATTGATCATCCTGGCTCAGTCTCCTGAGTAACGGGACTACAGGCATGTGCCACCATGCCCAGCTCATTTTTCTATTTTTTGTAGAACGTGGTCTCACTGTGTTGCCTAGGCTGATCTCAAACTCCTGGGCTCAAATGATCCTCCTACCTTGGCCTCCCAAAGTGCTGAGATTACAGGTGTGAACCACCGCACCCAGCGAGGAGCTATAACTATTATTACTAAATCTGAAACTCTGCTTAGGTGCTGTCAGATTCCTATTCCCTCCCTCCCTCTCTCCCTCTCTTCCTTCTTTCCTTCCTTCCTTCCCTCCCTCCCTCCCTCCTGCCTTCCTTCTTTTCTCTTTTTTTGAGACAGAGTCTCGATCTCAGGCTGGAGTGCGGTAGCATGATCTCGGCTCACTGCAACCTCCGCCTCCCTGGTTCAAGCAATTCTCTTGCTTCAGCCTCCCCAAGAGCTGGAATTACAGGCACCTGCCAGCACGCCCAGCTAATTTTGTGTTTTTAGTAAAGATGGGGTTTTGCCATGTTAGTCAGGCTGGTCTTGAACTCCTGACCTCAAGTGATCCTCCAGTCTTGGCCTCCCAAAGTGCTGGGATTACAGGTGTGAGCTACCTCGCTTGGCCTCCTATTCCATTCTTGCTATCATTTTTGCCTAGTTGTAATCAGTGATTATTTATTTGTTTTTCAGTTAAAGATGAGGGGCTGAAACGGTCTAATGAATTATAAAATGCTTCTCTCGCTGCCCCCACCACCACCCCAACCTCTGTGTCCATTTTCTTCCAACTTCTTGTGACATTTCTTGAACCTAGGATCTTGGGCACCTACGGCTTGCCTGGTGTACGTCAGTCATTGATGGGAAAGGCAAGAGAGACAAGCTGGTTGTTTCGGTGTGTAAGCACCAAAGCCCTGTCACGGGCCTGCTGGTTTTCACGGGTGGATTGGGTAGGTTGGCTCCGTGCTGGCCTGGTGACCTGCAGTCGCTGCTAGAGGAGGAAGGTCGGATGAAAATGGCTGATGAGCTGGAGAGGGTGTGTGTCAGTGTCTCTCGGCGGCAGGCAGTTCTGTCATGAAAGCAGATGGCAGATAAACAGGTCATCCCCTTGTGGCTCTGCCTGTATCTCTTATTTCACATACACTTCTGAGCGTCTGCACAGCCACCTCTTTGTCCTTTTTTGTGGCCGAGTGAGAGTTCTCTTATAATGGCACTTTAGCAAAGCTTGCTGGGCTTGAGGGGCACTTTTAATTTGTTTGCACAGAAATTTTTTTCTCCGTCAGAGTAAAAGAATCCCTCCATTACTTCTAAGCTGTGAATGTAAAAATGGACCAAGTTTGGAGAAATCAAAGGGGGAAAAAAATCAAATCAAGCAGGAAATAGAGCCAACTAGTGCTATTGGTAGAATTATGCGTGTGTTTAATTTTCTGCCTTATCCCTTAAAATTTTTACAAATGGCCTATAATGGGCAAGTGTTACTCATAAGTCAGGAAAAAAAACTTTTTATTAAAAAGCCAAAGGGGCTGTAAAATGCTGAGTTTTATTATTATAATTAATAACGTCATTAGCAACTCCATTTGACAAATGAGAAAGTAAAGGCTCAGAGAGGTGAAGTTACTTCCCCAGTTCATACAGCTGGGTGGTGGAGGGATCATTATTATTATTATTATTATTTTGTATTTATTTATTTTTGAGAAAGAGTCTTGCTCTGTTGCCCAGGCTGGAGTGCTTGGCTCACTACAGCCTCCGCCTCCCAGGTTCAAGCAATTCTCCTGTCTCTGCCTCCCGAGTAGCTGGGGTTACAGGTGTGTGCCGCCACACCCAGCTAATTTTGGTATTTTTAGTAGAGACGGGGTTTCATGTTGGCCAGGCTGTTCTCAAACTGCTAACCTCAGGTGATCCACCCACCTCGGCCTCCCAAAGTGCCAGGATTACAGGCATGAGCCGCCTTGCCCAGCTGGGAATCATTATTACTAATACTTATCTGTGATATCAGTAAAAGAATTGAATAAGCAAGGCTAATGACTGTGCCTCTTCCTGTTGCTCCCTTCCTCTGGGGTCTCTAGATTGCGTTTTGGAAAGTTTCATTGCATTGACTTACAAATACAGAAATCACAGTGTTTCTTCAGAATAGGCATTTGCATCCGGAGCAGCAGGGAGTGCTCGTTAAAAGGGCAGTTTCCAGACTCACCCCTGCAGATTCTGATTCAGTAGGTCTGAGGTGGCTGTGAGCAACTGTAGCTTAAAGGCCTCCTTGGTGCTTTTGAGGACTTCTGGGTGAGAACTGCTTCTAATGCATCATTCAGGCTGCTAGCCAGTCAGCCAGCAAATGCCAAGCATCATCTCTGTACCATGACTCTGCCCTGAGAGAGCAGACAGGGCAAGACCCCCCGACCCAGCTCCATTTTGTTACTGGTGTCTATTCCCCACCCCTTTTGAAACAGGTGTCATTTCTCCCTTAGCGCTTCAAAATAACTCCTTCCACACTGGGAAGATACACACTTGCCAGATCTCTGAGCAGGAAAAGATGCAAGAAATCAAGTCCAGCCACTGCCAGTCCAGCCCCTCCTATAGCTGGGGCAATGCCCCCCCCACCAAAAAAAAAGCAGGGGAAAATGGGTCTCCTTGCTCCCAAACCAGTGCTCTCCCTGTGACACCAAAGATAGTCTGATTCTGTTTCTTGCTTTCATTCATAACTCTGGTTCCCTTGACTGAGTTCCTCTCAGTCTCAGAAGACCCAGAAAAGGGTCGTGTTTGGTCATGGGTTTAGAGTAAACAGGCCTCAGTTTCCATCCTGATTACCCCACCATCTAGCTATGTGACCTGGGGAAGTGGCTTCACCTTTCTGAGTCTTCTCTTTCTCATGTATCAAATGGAGTTGGTCATGTTATTATCTGCCTCCCTGGGCTATCCTGAAACTAAACTGTGATACACTGGTTGTTACTTTGGTGATTGTTAACTGTTAACACCCCAGCTACCCCCGCAGCCCGCACCCCTGCCTGGCTCCGTTAATAACTGGCTAGTGTGGATGTCCAGGGAGAGGCGAGCCCTGCAGCATGAGGTCAGTGCCTCTCCAATGATCTGTGTCTCATAGGGTCAACTCCTGAGGCCAGCTACGAGGAGGAGGAGCTGCCCCCTGATCCTAGCGAGGAGACGTTCACCATAGAAGCCCGATTCCAGCCTCTGCTCCCAGAGACCATGACCAAGAGCAAAGATGGCTTCCTAGGGGTGAGTTGGGGACCCCAGGAAGCAGGGTCATCTGTGCGCATCTGCCTCCTGAGGATGAGCTTCTGCTCTTTTCATCCTTCCTCCCTCTGCCCTCTGTGTGCCCACTGGAGCCAGGCCCCATGCCAGGCCCTGGGGGTCCACGTGGCTGTGATGTTGTCCCTGCTGTCCAGGTGTACAGCCTCCTAGGGGAGCAGGAGAGAGAAGCATTAGCCTCCACCCCACATGGGGGAATCTGGGATGGCTTCCTAGAGGAAGTGACATCTGGTGGACTGCAGGATGAGGAGGGCTCAGCAGGGTGACTGAGCAAGGTGGGCGGGGTCTCGGAGGAAGCAGCAAGTGCAGTAGAGACCCTGTTAGTGCGGCTACCCCACGTATTATGATTCCTTCCCGCACGTCCATCTCGTCCCCACAGGCCGTAGCACGATGCCTGGCACCCGATAGGGCCTCTGTTGAAGTCTGATGATCTAGACCTGAGGTTTGGTCCCCAGTACAGGGCTTTCAGTGGGAGGGCACCTGAGAAGGTGGTGGTAGGAGGTGGACGGATGCTGTCCTTGCCAGCCCCTCCCTCACCCAAGGCCCTTTGGACGGCTCCTGAGCGCATTCTAGGACGAAGCAGCCTCAGCCCCTGCCTGCCCTTCTGCTCGCTCTCCCACTCCCTCCTCCCCTCTCTGGGCTTCCTCTATTCCAACCACACCAGACATCCTTCCTTCCTTCCAAATACCCAGGCTTTCTTCCAACTGGGAGCCTTCTCACATGCGGTTCCCGCTGCCAGGAACACTGCCTCTCTGTGCCCAGCCCACACCGACCCAGCCCCTTCATCTCAGCCAGCGCCACTTCAGCGCGAACAGAGGCCTGAAGGCAGGAAGTGCCAGGCTGGTCACCGAGGCCAGACGGCTAGCGTGGCTGGGCCCAGGGCATGCAGGACCCACGCAGGGCCTCCTGGTCAGTGGGGCCAGGAGAGAAGTTGCTAGACCCCACCAAGGGCCTTGTGGCCTGACCTTAGCCTTCATTCTGTGGCGGCAGAATAGCGAGCAGATTTTAAATAAGAGCTTCTGACCAGGGACAGGGCACGGGGGGCATGGGGAGAATAGGGAGAAATGGGAGGCAAGATGACCAGTTCTGGACGGGAGAGGCACAGGTGATGGAGGGTTAGGGAAGCCTGTGGGTGCTGGGGAAGGAAGAAAGGGCAGGGCGTGGCTCCTCATGGACAATGGTGGGCTGGATTTGGATGACTCAGGCTTCTGGCTGGGGACCAGGGGCATGGTGGGCTGCTTGCCCAGATGAGGACTGCAGCGGGGCAGGGAGTAGGGAGAGAATGAGGTCAGTCTGCACATGTTGAAGTTGAGGTCCCGGCGGGTGCTGGGTGTCTGCTGCCCAGCAGCAGCCCCATGGCAGTGCCCAGCTCTAGAGCCTGGCAGCCACATGGCAGAAAAAACGGGAATGACCATGAGGCTGGCACCTACAGTGGAATTACCACCTGGCCCAGCCCAGGGAAGCAGTGCTGGGAAGCCCCCTCTTTTTTTTTTTTTTTTGAGATGGAATCTTGCTCTGTCACCAGGCTGGAGTGCAGTGGCGTGATCTCAACTCACTGCAACCTCTGCCTCCTGGGTTCAAGTAATTCTTCTGCCTCAGCCTCCCAAGTAACTAGGACTACAGGCGTGCGCCACCACGCCCAGCTAATTTTTTTGTATTTTTAGTAGAGACATGTTGGCCAGGGTGGTCTCGATCTCTTGACATTGTGATTCACCCGCCTCGGCCTTTCAGAGTGCTGGGATTACAGGTGTGAGCCATCGCGCCGGGCCAGGAGCCCCTTTCTTAACCTCATTGCTGCAGGTTCAGGGAGGGATGGGAATTCCAAGGAGGAGCTCAGGGAAGGGCAGTGCCCATTTTTGTTCCTCTTCACTTGCCGTCTTCCACGATGAACTCCAAGAAGACAGGGTGTGCAGTGTACCCCGATATAAACTTCATATACAGTAGGTGCATAAAACATTTTGTTGAATGAACAAGTGAATCAACGTGTTCTTCTCAGCCAAGGAGAGAGCGCCCAGCAGACAGGCAGAGGTCTAGGCAGTGGTCGAAACTCGGGTCTGCCCTTACACAGAAGGAGCTGGGGAGCCCATCTCTGGGTTTGGCAGTGATGGGCTGGTCCGAGCAGATGAGTCCCTCACAGACAGCAAGAACTGGGGTGGGGCAGGAGCAGCGCCCCCGGCCCTGGCCCCCGAGAAGAGCTGCACCAAGCCCAGCACCCATCTCTGGCAGGTCCCCTGCAGGGGGTGGCCAGCCCACAAGCAGGACCCAGCAGGGCGGGCTCCGCCTGGCCCCACACAGCTGCTCTGCCTTGAGAACCGCCTGTTCAATCTCTCTCTGTGGGAGCTCTCCGCACTGCTTTCCTCCTACCTCCCGCCAAGCCTGAGCTCCTGCTGCCATGGAGATGGGGACAGGAGAGGGAACCCACAGCTCCTTGAAGACCGGCCAACGTGTAGACAGTTCTGTGGCCTCTGAGTCTCCTCTCCAGGCCATCAGCCTGTCAGACAGAGGCGAGGCAGGTCACTGATGAGGACTTGGGCTTAGGGGAGGCCTTTGCCCAGGCTGCCCAGCCAGGGTGGAGCAGGCTGTACTTAGGGCAGGGCGCTTCTGGGGTGTCCCTCCTTCCCCTTCCCTGTGGTCTCGTCCTGCTCTTGACCCTAGAGATTTCACCTTAGACATGATTGCCCACCACCCTCATCGGACTTAGCTCCAAACCGAAACCCTGAGCTGGCCAGTGGGACATTAGTTCCTGGGAGGAGACTCGGAGAGGAGGTGGAGGAGGGAGAGCAGGGCTGCTGGAGGCCCAGGAAGCCTGGGCAGGGCAGGGCACCCAAGGCTGGCCCACGGGCTTATGCAGAGGATGGAGGCAGGACCTTGTGAGGCACAGAGCCCTACCACCCCCATTCCAACCCTGCCCTTGAGCAAGCTGCTCTGGCCTGGGCTCCCCCTCAGTGGTCTGCAGAGGCGCTGGAGAGGGCAGAGGAGCCTCTCTTGGGTGGGATATTGCCAAGCTTGTGGCCATCATTAGGGCAGGAACCTCCCTGGGGTCCATCTGCTCCCTCGGTGTGGGCTGGCTCTGGGCTTGGGGGAAACCTCCACCCACATGGGACAGGAGGCCCCAGAGTCATGGTTCTCAGATTCCTGGAGCTTTGCTTTCCCCTGCCCCAGGTCTCCCGCCTCACCCTGTCCGGCCTCCGAAACTGGACAACTGCAGCCTCACCGAGGGCAGTGTTTGCCGCCCGCCACTTCCAGCCCTTCCTTCCCCCTCCAGGCCAGGAGCTGGGCAAGCCCTGGTGGATCATCCCCAGTGAGCTGAGCGTCTTCACCGGCTACCTGTCCAACAACCGCTTCTATCCACCACCGCCCAAGGGCAAGGAGGTGAGGACAGCCGGTGCCACCTGGGGCCCCGCCACCCCAGCCACGCCCCAGCCCAGGAATGGTCACCCCTCCGTCTGTGCCTGCCCACCTGCTCTCCTGCCTCCCTCTGGACCTTCCCCCTCCCCACAGGGCCCCTAGGCCTTCAGGTCTGGGCTGACCACCACCCCAGGGGATCCAGGCCCAGCGGGGCCCAGCAAGCCAGCGCTCGCCTCCCTCCATCCCAGGTCATCATCCATCGGCTCCTGAGCATGTTCCACCCGCGGCCCTTCGTGAAGACCCGCTTTGCCCCTCAGGGGGCCGTGGCCTGCCTGACTGCTGTTAGCGACTTCTATTACACCGTGATGTTCCGGTAAGTGGGGAGCTTCGGGGAGGCACAGGCAGTACGGCGCTCGGAGGGGAGGGCCCGGCTGAAGGCCCCCAGCTCCACTTCTCCTCCCCCTGCCATCTCAGGTGAGCAGCTTTGGCTCCCTGAGCCTCAGTTTCCTCATCCGTGGACCTGGGTGCTGATCACTTCCTCATGGGGCACATGAGGGTTCAGAAAGAAAAGCTGTGGAATTTGCTTGGCACAGGGCTGGCAGCCATGGATGTGCCATCCACACCGAAGTAGGCAGGATACCCAGTCACACGTTCCCTCCAGAAGCTGTGGGAGGTTGGGGAGGGGGTCCAGGCAGGGCTTCCGGAGGAGGGGCACGTGACCTGGGTCTTGAAGGATGAGCGGCATTTGGAGGGGCTCGCTGTGGCTCCCTGGCCCGCCCACCTCCACCCCCACACTCAACCTCCTCTCCCTGATGAGTCCGGCCAAGGGTTCCCGGGCTCCTGGGGAGAAGGTGGGCAGCTCTGGTGCAGCAGATCCCCTCCCCACAGGATCCACGCCGAGTTCCAGCTCAGTGAGCCGCCCGACTTCCCCTTCTGGTTCTCCCCTGCTCAGTTCACCGGCCACATCATCCTCTCCAAAGATGCCACCCACGTCCGCAACTTCCGGCTCTTCGTGCCCAACCACAGGTGGGAGCTTGACCCTGGCCAGGCCTCAGTTCCCTCCTACAGCCGGTCCTGTTCCTCAGCTCCAGGAGCCTAGGGCTCCTTCTGTCTCTGCCCCTCTTTGGCTCCCCAGAGCCCATCTCCTGGGGCTGACGTGGGAGAAGGTAGCATGAGGCGGGCAAGGGAATGAGCCGGTTACCTGCCAGCTCTTCCCAGGCACCCTGTGACCTGGCCCTCCACCCCCGTGCCTGGGACCCAGCACAGCAGCCTGAAGACCCTTCCTGAAGCTGGGCCTCCCCGCCTGCACACTGCTGACAGGCCCCAGGCAGAGCTGTCATCACAGCCTGTGCATGCCACCAAGGGGAAGGCCAGCAGCTAGCCAGGAATCTGGCTGTGGGGTGCAGGAAGGCTTCCCAGAAGAAGGTCATCTCAGCAGACACCGGGGGCTCCAGGGGTTTTACCAGGCAGAGGAACAGCACATGCAAAGACCGCAGGCAGGCCCTCCACTGCTGCAGAGCCCTGGAGGGGCTTCTGGGATGGGGCTGCACCAGCCACCCCCTGCCTGCCTCACCTGCTCAGGGCTGGCCACCTGTCAGCAGAGCAGGGGACCCAGGAGGCCCTGGCTTCAAGTTTTTCCAGGTTCCTGATAGCAAGTGGCCATCTAGCGGGCTTGAGTGACCGCTTTACAGGGATAAGACCTGGGCTGGGAGCCAGGAGGTCTGCAGTTGAGTCTTGGCTGTGGCACCCTTGGGCTGTGTGGCTGTGGGTGAGGCCCTGGCCCTCCATAGGCCTGTTTCCTCATCTGCCAGGTGGGAGAGTGATTCCTGGCCTGTTTCACCCATGGGGCAGGCGTGAGAGGACAGTTGGGATAACATGAGAAGAGAAAGTTGCCCCTAGGAGTGGGGGTGGCTTCCCTCCCTCCCCAGAGTGGGCAGGGCAGGGGCTTCCCAGTCAAAGGGAAAGGAAGAGGAGGGCACAAACCCTCCATCTGTGCGCCTAAGGCTGGGCACACCTGCCTCCAACCCAGGATTGTTGAGGAGGGGGACTGTGTGGGACAGAAGGAGAGAGGCAGTGACCAGCTCCAGGACCAGCTGCTCCTGGGCTCATGTCTGAGGACCAGGTGTCAGGAAGTGCTGACCCCTGGGGGGTGCCTAGCTCTGCCCCACGATGCCACCTGCCTGCCGTGGAGGTGGCAGTTTGTCAGTGCTGGGGCTCCCCCGTGTGGTGGATCTGCAGATTGCATCGTCAGATTTCCTGCTGCCTGCCAGAGGCCTGTGCAGGGACCACAGTGCTCATTTTCATTCCTGCCCCACCCTGTGACCCGCCGTGAGCCACTGGCCATCTGCCTTGGAGGGTCCTGGGCAGTACACGGGCCATGGCTGTGCAGGCTCTTGGTGAACCGTGAGGAGCAGGGCCGGCGGATGCTGAAGTGGCTCCAGTGCCTTAGGAAGGGGTAGCCTGGTGGGGAGATGGCCTGGGCTTTGCAGCCAGAATCCCAGTGGCTCTGAGAGCAGGCGTTCACCTTGAGAAGCCTCAGTGTCCTCATCTGGAAAATGGAGACAGTTGCACATGTTACGTGAGATAAAGTCTGACACAGATAATGGGCTTTGATGATGGTGTCACTCTGCCCTGGCCGTCCCCAGGTCTCTGAATGTAGACATGGAGTGGCTTTATGGGTCCAGTGAAAGCAGCAACATGGAGGTGGACATCGGCTACATACCGCAGGTGAGTGCACAGGAGGCTCCCATCCAGGTAAGTTCAGCCACAGGAGCCTGCCCTTCCTCTGCAATGAGTGGAGCATCTTGGAGGGTCTCTCAGGAACCCCCTGAGGATTCTTGCCCATCTCTGAGCCTTTCCCCAACCACTGACCTCTGGCCCAGATGGAACTGGAGGCCATGGGCCCCTCAGTACCCTCCATGATCCTGGATGAGGATGGCAGCGTGATCGACAGCCACCTGCCCTCGGGGGAGCCCCTGCAGTTTGTGTTTGAGGAGATCAAGTGGCAGCAGGAGCTGAGCTGGGAGGAGGCCGCCCGGCGCCTGGAGGTGGCCATGTACCCCTTTAAGAAGGTGAGGCTGGGCAGGGGTGAAGGCCAGGTCAGGCTGCATGGGCAAAGGCTGGGAGCTGCGGACCAACAGCTGGGCACAGGCGCTGGCGTGTGTGCAGGGCTTGCTGCTGAGGCCTTCTCACTGTTGGCCCAGCATGTGCCAGTGGGGCCTCCCTGTTGTCATTCAGAACTTGGAGGAAGAGGCCAGGTGCAATGGTTCATGCCTGTAATCTCAAAACTTTGGGAGGCTAAGGCAGGAGAATCACTTGTGGCCAGGAGTTCAAGGCCAGTCTGGGCAACACAGCGAGATCCCATATCTACAAAAAATCTTTTTAATTACCTGGCATCTGTAATACCAAACCTTTGGGGAGGCTGAGGCAGGAAAACGGCTTGAGCCCAGGAGTTCAAGGCTACAGTGAGCTATGATCGTGCAGCCGCACTCCAGCCTGGGCAAGAGAGTGAGACTCCATCTCAAAAAATAATAATAAATGAAAATAATAATAAATAAATAGAACTTGGAGGAGACATCCATCCCCTGACTCAGCAGCACCCCCTTCACACACAGACACACACACTAACAGATATACACAAACATATACATACACATACAAAGGTACAAACATGTACACACACACAAATATATATGCCTACACACACACACACATGCACACACTAGACTCACAGCCCGAGTGGGACCCTGGCCGCTTTGATGATGGCTTCGCTCTGTCTCCTGTGACCCCAGGTCTCCTACTTGCCGTTCACTGAGGCGTTCGACCGAGCCAAGGCTGAGAACAAGCTGGTGCATTCGATCCTGCTGTGGGGGGCCCTGGACGACCAGTCCTGCTGAGGTGAGGGGCCCAGCTGGATATAAGGAGAACAGTAGGAAAGTCTATACTTTGTGGGGTACAAGAAGCTCTGAGACAACGGGACTCTCCTGTTGAGTCATGAGAGGCTCAGGCACTGCCCAGGGTAGGGGTGTGGGGTGAGGGCCTGGGGTTTCTGTGCTGAGCCCAGAGGGAATGACCAGATGCTGAAGAAAGGGCCCTGGCAGACTGGGTTCAAACTCAGCCATTGCCAGCCTGGTAACCTTGACCAAGTGACCTCCCCTCCCCGAGCCTCATTTTCTCAGCAGTAAGAGGGGGTAACACACTTACCTCTCAGAGCTGTGGACGTGGAGGTGAAAGTGCCGCATACGCTGGGAAGTGTTATATATGTGTAAGAGAATCGGGCCACAGCCTGGGCTTGCATTCGTTTATTCAGAAAATTCAGCAAAGATCTCCTAGATGTAACGTTCTTTGGGTGCCTGGCAGCAGGCACAGAGATGAATAAAACAGTGCCCCGCCCTCACCCCATCAACCATCAGTGCAGCAGCGGGCGGGGTGCTGCATCCCACAGGGAAGAAGTCAGAGAGGGTCCCTGCCCTCAAAGGGGGTGACAGTGCAAAGGCAGACACTGAATGATCAGTACAAGCTGGGTGAGTGTTCTATAGGGGACAGTCCAGAGTGGCACCAGAGTGTAGAACTGGGGGTCAGGGAAGGCTTTGTGAAGACAGTGGTATTTACGCTGAGACTTTGAAGCGTGAGTAGGAGTTTGTCAGGTGACCAGATGGAGTGTGCCACGTAGAGGAACAGCCTGTGCGAAGGCCCCGGGGCACAGCGTTCATTGGATTTAAGAAGCCGTCGCTGTCTGCAAGTCCCCGGGGCCAGGTAGAACCCCTACCCCTAATCTCAGCCCAGGATGCTGGTATGTTATTGATATAAATTCTAACTACCATTTATTCAGCACCTACTCTGTCAGGCTGTTTGAATCTGTCATTTCACCTGAGTGCAGAGACTGTTCTGCAACCCGTGAGGTTTCCCCAAAGCAAGATTGCACCCCAGCAAGACGTGGGGGCGCCTCACCCTTCTGTCTTCCAGCTTTTTCCTCTTCCTGAGCAGGTTCGGGGCGGACTCTCCGGGAGACCGTCCTGGGAAGTTCGCCCATCCTCACCCTGCTCAACGAGAGCTTCATCAGCACCTGGTCCCTGGTGAAGGAGCTGGAGGAGCTACAGGTGAGCGGGCAGGTGGGCAGGAGTGGGAGCCTCGGAACAGTGGCGGGGCCATGGCATCAGGAGCGTACAACTGTCTCCACAGATCAACCGGGAGAACCCGGCCCACCAGAAGCTGGCTGGCCTGCACCTGGAGAAGTACAGCTTCCCCGTGGAGATGATGATCTGCCTGCCCAATGGCACCGTGGTAGGCACCCCCACCCGGACCCCACGGGGCCCAGGGAGCAACCCGCAGGCGGCGTGGATGTGCAGCTTCCTCGGGCTTCAGGTCTGGCTCTGCCACTTCTTGGCTGCAAAGCCTCAAGCTGGTCTCTTACCCAGACTGAGCCTCTGCTGTCCCCGTGTAGAAACAGGAACGCTGATGCAGGTGGTGCTCATCGGGGACTGCGCAGCAGCGAGCACAGTCCCGGAGCAGAGTCAGCGCCTCCCAGAAACGGGCTGGAAGGGAAGGCTCGCCTTGGGGCATGGCAACCAGTCCTGGGATGGAAGGGGAGGGAAGAGACAGGCCTTGTGACAGAGAAGACCAGGAGAGGGCCCTGAGCCAGGATTCAAGACCCTACCTCTCACTAAGGGCCCTTACCCACACTTGGCATGTCTCCTCTGGGGCCTCACAGCAGCTTTGGGAGATGGATGATCATGAATGCCCATTTTACAAACAAGGAAAGAGGCCCAGAAAGGTTCAGAGACTTGACACATGCTGCAGACAGTGAAGTGCAGCTGCCCTTGAACTTGGGCCTGCCCTTAAGCCTCAGAGCTCCAGCTCTTCTGATCGAAGCGACCCCTTATCCTTTAAGTCCCAAGGCGTGGCTAGTGTGGGACCCAGGCTGTAGGAGGGGGTCAGGGTCTTAGGGGAGCAGGGGCTGGCACAGGAGCAGTGTCCAGTGGGGGCTTGGTGCAGAGGAAAGGGCACCAGGCAGAAGGTGTCTGCTGTCCCAGGCACAGGGTGATGAGATGGTGTCAGCAACTGGAGGACGACAGGCTGGCCACTCGTCTGCTGATTCATTCATTTGTTTGTTCATCTACTGGGCACCTACTCTGTGCCAGGCACAAAGATAAAGACATGGCCCTGTGCTAAGGAGCTCACTTTCTGGAGCGAGAGGCCGATGGGGAGGCTGTCAAGTGTGAGGGTACCGTGAGAGAAGTGGATACCGGGTTCAGGATGGAGTTTGGGGTCACAGGAACAAGGAGAGAGGTCATTTTGGGGGGCGGGGCAGAGGGCTAGTGGAAGAGGCAATGTTGGAAGCTGTTAGGTCTTCATCTGGTGGGCAAGGCAGGGAGGAGCCCCTCGTCAGAGGGCCCCACATGTGCAGAGTGGGGTGTGGGGTCGGTGCTGGCCAGGGCTTACTGCATCACGGCCCACCTGCCCACCATCTGCCTCAAACAGGGACTGCCGATGCTCGAGAGTCCCTGCTTCTCCCCAGAGAGCAGAAGGCACAGGGAGCCTGGGGGCCCCCTCTCCCCACTCTCCTCACCCAGCCTTTCTCCCAGGTCCACCACATCAATGCCAACTACTTCTTGGACATCACCTCCATGAAGCCCGAGGAAATCGGGAGCAATCTCTTCAGCTTCTCACCCACCTTTGAAGACCCATCCACGGCCACCTACATGCAGTTCCTGAAGGAGGGGCTCCGGCGCGGCCTGCCCCTGCTCCAGCCCTAGAGTGCCTGTGGGGCAGATGGGATCTGATGCACAGGCCCCCATTCCCCAGAGCCAGAGTGGTCCTCAGCCCACTGCAGACTGCAGATGCCGCCCATGCCCACCCACTCCTAGGCTGCCTTGGGGGGTATAAGATGTACTGAGGGTGCCCGTCACAGCCTTGGCTCCATGATGGTGGGTAAACAAGGGGTGCCTGGGCTGACTGGGCAGAGGAACCTCTAGCTCTGACTGTCACCCTCTCCCTACCCACTTGGCTCTGGAAGCTGCTTGGGCTCCCCCAGATCAGGGCCTAGGGGGACTCCCTGGACCTCTCCCAGCCAGCCGCACAGTCTAGGCGCTTGTGGGGTGAAGAAGAGGAGGGAGGAGCAGGCTAGGAGGACAGGGCCACCATCCTCTCGCTTCCTTCCCCAAGGAAATATCCAGAAGCCCCGGGCAGGAGGGGCCAGGCTGCCAAGGTGGCTCTTCTGTTCATCTAGCACCTTGGTTCCTGTCCATACCCCGGGCTGCCCTCCTGTGCCTGATGTCCCCAGCTGGGGTCGGTCTCAGCAGGACACAGCCTTCTGGAGCCTCTGGGCAGAACCCTCCATCAGAAGTGGAAACCAGACTGGACCCCCTGCAGCTCCCCCAGCTGTCTGGGGAAGTTTACTGTGAAGAGGCTTCTGCCTTTAGCAATGGGTTCCACTAAGGGGGTTCCTGAGGCCCAGGGCCAAGGCTCCCCTACTGCCCACCCCAGCACAGGTTCTCCATGGGACTGCTGGAGCCAGCGCTCCTGCCATCCCTCCTGCCCCTCAGACCTCGCATCCACAGAAGCGTAGCCCAGCCAAAGAACAGCCTTCTCGGAGCCAGCACTGTCCTGGCCACAGGGGGTGCCCCAGGCTACCTCTTCTACTGCTGGGGTGCCACGGACTCCCCTTGGCCACTCTTGGGACTTTGGTCCACGTCCTGAGCCACTGACCATGGCCAGTCTCTTTTTTTAATACATACAGAAAAGTGTTTTTACACAAACTTTCTCATGGTTTGTAGGTATTTTTTTATCACCCAGGTGCTGAAGAGAAAGGAGGGGCACTGGCTTCCCCGGCAGCAGCCCCATGAGGGCTGGATCCGAAATCCTCGATGGGTCCAGCTTGATGTCTTTGCAGCTGCTCCTATGGGAAGAAACAGTCCTCTCCTCCTTCTCTTCAGCTTTTTAAAAACAGTCCTCAGAGGATCCCTGTTCTCCCCACGCTCCACGCAGCCCATGGGCACCCGTGCGCTCTCATTCAGGCCTTGACGTCAGGCTGCCCCCTCCCGGGACCCTAATTTTCTCCCCACTCCCTCACCCCACCCGGGGCTCACTCTGAAACCTGGCAGAGGAAGAAGGAAGCTATATTGCAGCCACTCCCAGGCCTTCTGTCCACCGACTTCCCCTGCTTGCCTTGGGTGTTTCCACTGAGCCTTCCCCAGCCAGTCTTCTCAATTTTGTTTTGTTTTGTTTTGAGACAGAGTCTTGTTCTGTTGCCCAGGCTGGAGTGCAATGGCACAATCTGAGCTCACTGCAACCTCCGCCTCCTGGGTTTAAGCGATTCTCCTGCCTCAGCCTCCCTAGTAGCTGGGATTACAGGCACATGCCATCATGCCTGGCTAATTTTTGTATTTTTAGTAGAGACAGGGTTTCACCATATTAGGCTGGTCTCGAACTCCTGACCCCGTGATCCACCCACCTCAGCCTCCCAAAGTGTTGGGATTACAGGCGTGAGCCACCGCGCCCAGCCTTGTTTTCAATTTTATATCCTCCAATCATCCTAATATTACATACACTTTCTCGCTTAATCTTCACGACAAACCTGTGAGGCGACGCTCATTGTTCCCATCTTGAAACATGAGTCTCCAGGAAGTGAAGTGACTTGCCCAGGGTCACTCAGCCAGGTGGAGTTTTGGGGCTGTTTTTGGCACTGCACCCTCACCTCCCTACCTGTTTTCCCCGAAGTAGAAAGGAAGGCCTTTCAAACTAGAGTATCTCACTCTCCTCTGACCTCCAGACCAGAAGGAGCGTGAGCCAGCCAGCTCAGCCAGGCTCTGTGTCCTCGGAGGAAGTGCTTCCACGCCCCGTGCCCCTTAATGGGAAGGGAGGGCGCCTGATACTCTCTCCATGTCTCCCCTATCCTGTCAGGTATAGATGGCAGGGGTAGCTCATGCAAGCCTTTCTCCTGCTGTTCCTGGAGAGCCAACTCCACATGCCTGGTCCCGTGGAAGGTGCTGATGGCCTGGGCTTTCCGAGGCCTCATCTGATGCCTCTGCAGTTTCTGTCCCCCACCAGGCCTCAAGGCTTAGGGTGAGAGAGGGCCTAGGCTGCCCTCCTGTCACTCCTTTGCCACCTCCCTCCCCTGTCCCCAACATGCCCTGTAATAAAATCGGAGAAGACTGACTAGGGTGGTTCTAAGTCCTTTTCCTTTGAGTGGGATGTTGTCAGTTCTGCCCTTCCATGGGGTGGCTCCCTCCTGGGGCCGACCTGAGCTGGAATGCTTTCGAGGACTATCTCACTTATCACCAGAGGGCTTGAGTGACTTCCCCAAAATAAGTTTGTGATAGAACAAATGGTAGGACTTACTGTTTTGAGAATCTGGTTCTTTCTGTTGAGAAAGATCCTGAAGTTAAACTCATTGTCTTAAAAACAGCCTGAGACAGGCATGAGGTGATTAATTTTTTTGAGGAAGTGAACTTCCAGAAAAACTTGTAAAAGAAGGAGGGAAACAGAAGAGGGAAAGGAAAAATGCTGAGCAGAAACAGTCTCAGCCCAGCCTTGGCCTGAACCACAGGGCTTTGGCGCATAAACCACACTGCAGAGTTGAACCAACCTTTTGGGCCTTGTATCAGTGATTGGTTTGGGAGATGAAGGCAATTCCCAGTTTAAGGGGCTTCATTCTTCCTGCAAGGGGATCTGAGTGGGGCACCAAATCAGCATCTATGCCCAGGAAAGAGCTAGCGTGGACTTCCATGATCTGCCATTGCACAGGAGGGGAAGGCAATGATTAAAACACAATGTGCCATCCTGGAAGGAGGGCTGGTCAATCTTCAGGAAATCAATCTTCAGCATTTGAAATATGGTGGAGATCAGGATGGATGACCTCTGAGGTCTCGTGCTAGGACCAGTAACATCATTTGCAGAGCACAGTTAGAAAATTAATCATTACAAGAGGACAACAGCAGAGTACTAAACCAAGTACAGGGTTCTGAGCATGGGGCCCGTTTACCCATGAAACCAGCTCTGTTTCTGGCAAAGAGGATAGCAGGCTTTGGGACCAAGAAACTGCAGCGTGAAGGCGGAGGAGGAAATGTGACCGAGGAACTGAATGCCACAGACCAGAACAGTGAGGGCGGGAGCACAAAGAGGGGGTGGGTTAGTGAGCCTGGAAGGAATGTGGCTCTTCCCACAGCGCCGCTGGAGTCTTGAGCATCAACGTACTCATCTAATGAGCAAACTCACTGAATATACAGTGTGGGGGGGAAGGGGGGAGGCTAAAATAGAAGAAAGCTGCAAAGTGCTGGAGGGCAGGAGTCAGAGGAGAAAGAGGCCCATTCTGCCCATTCTTGCTGGAGAGAGGCTTTGCAGAGGGCCTTGCCTGGGAACGGTGAACTGGGAAGGGGACCCCGGCTTGAACGCCAGGGTGGGGATTCTGAAGTTTGCCCTAGGGGTAGGAGCAGCATACACCGCATATTTTAGGAGTCGAGCAACACAGTCAGCCCTCGGCTTCCAGATGTCAACTCGGATGGGGGCTAAACGTGGGGAACGCGACGAATCAGACCCTGGGATCTCCAAAGGCCACTAACTCCTCCCGGGGGCACAAACCTCCGCGGGATCGGAGCGTGCGGCCGCCAGCGCCCTGCCCACTCAGGGGTCGTGCTCGCCTCGCCCCCGGGCTGGACCCGCCTCCCGAGGGTGGGCGGACGCGCGGCTCGGTGCGCAGCTGCGGAGGATCGCTTCCGGGGGGCGGGTCAGCGGAAGTGAGGGCGGTTGAGGCTGGGCGGCCCGCGGTGGAAGGAGGGGCCGTCCGGTGAGTCCCGGAGCCAGAGCCCGAGGTAAGAAAGGTTCTAGGGTGGCGCGGAGGTGGGAGCGCGGCCTTCCAGCCCGTTAGTAGTCTACGTGCCAGGTGCTGTGTGGAGCCGGCGTCTCCTGTTCCCGCGCGAGTTCTCGCGGGAGCCGCTGCTGTCCCCCTCACCTGGCCGCGGGGGAAACTGAGTCCCTGAGGGGTAGTTGCTCTTCGGAGTCTCCTACCAAACAGTGACCGAGCCAGACCTGAGGCTTCTAATTTCGGCCTCCCTGCTTGACGGGCCTGGCTGCCCCGCCGCTCGTTTTGAGACCTGGCCGCGGCTCGGAGGCTCCCGCGCACTCGGGTTCCGGGCCTGTGGGTCTAAGGGCTTCTGGGCAGGCGGCGAGGACTTGGCCGACCTTGGCCCAGGTCGGGGCAGCTGCCGCGGGGCGGGAGTGGGGAGGGGGCGGCGCGCCCTGGGCCGGGCCCCGGGGGGAGAGGATCCGCGCGGGTCTCTGGCCGCTGCCGTGCGCGGCAAAGTTTCACTGAGCACGGAGGCTTCGGTAGGGACGCCCGGGACCAGGGATGCTGAGCGGGGCCCTGCTCTGGGGCAGCTCCGGGTCTCCTGAGGGGGGCGTCTGTCCTCAGACAGCAACGGCAGCCTCAGGAGGGCTGCGGGGCACAGAGATGGCAAGACCCACTGGTGCTGCCAGCGAACCGGGGGAAGATCTAGCCAGTGACTCTTGGGGGCGGGGGTGACATCTGAGTTGGTGTTCCCCTTCATTCGTTTATTTTAGCGCGTTGAAGTGCTTGCTGTGTCCTAGGCAGACACCATGCTGTGCGCGGGGATCGCAGTTAACCAGTTTCTCTCGCGAGCACTCCGAGGGACAGGCAGGGTGCTGGGGAGCACAGGAAAGGACCTGACCCTGTCGCAGGGAAGGGACGTGATGCTTGAGCTGAGCTCTGAGGCATGATGAAGAATGAGCTCGGCGAAGAGGGGCTGGTATTTGATGCAGGGCTCAGAGGTGGGGTGTGGGGGGCTGAGCGTCCGTGTGGCTGGAGAGCAAGGGGGAGAGCAGGAGGACTGGCTGCGAAGTGTGCAGGCCTTCGTGCTCAGGGAGTGTGGTCTAGGGAGGGCAGAGAAAGATGGGTTTGGGCCTGATCGTGGATTTTATCCTGTTGGCTCTAGTAAGCCAGTTTTAAACGGACTAGCCGTGTGATTAACTGTGTTTGGGAAGGATTCCTCTGGCTGTGAGATTTAGGCCCAGCTAGGTCTTTGGAGGTAAGGTCGGAGAGGAGAGTGAGGAACACAGAGACGTACTGTTAGTGCAGTTTGTGGCCGGCACTGACATTCAGCATAGAGCCTGGCACACAGAGGGACTCTAAAAAATTGAACTGAGCCGAGATGGAGCCCACGCAGGAGATGGCAGGACCTGGACGAGGCTTTGGGTGCTTTCCACTGGCATGACCATTGAGTGACCTGAGAGAAGTGCCTTCCCCTCCAACTTTCTTTCCCTATGTGTATCGTAAAGTGAGTGATACCTCCTCTCCCAAGGGTAGAAGACCCTCCACGGGAGGTCTCCAGAAAGAGCTGCTTTGTCAGTCTAGCCTGTCCGCCGTTCAGAGCCTGTCCAGGGTTCCCCAGTGACTTCTCATCCGGGCCTCATGACTTGACCCCTACTTTTGTAGCTTTATCATACTCTGCCCCTCTTCACATATCCTTCACTTTCCTGTGCTGGGCCTGTGCTCTTACTGTTTTGTCGTCTTTTCCTACTCCCTGGAAACTCATTACAGAGCACTAGGGCCAGAGCTCTGACCTCATCTGGCCACCTGCCTAGTGATATTTAGCTTTTGCTAGAAGTATATATTCATGTCCTATCACTCTGCTGGACTGCGAGTTCCTTGAGAGCATGACTGTGTCTTACTCCTTCCGTAGCCCCTATGGTGCCCAGCACAGGGCCTGGCACAAGTGGGTACTGTTGGTATTTGATGAACAAGTGAATGAACAAGCACACCGCATCTGTTCACCATGCAAGGACTGCTGTGAAGAGCAGTCAGATGTCACCTCACCTATCTGTGTCATAACACTTCATTAAGCATTCAGAAACCCCCATTTCACTCATTGACCCTTAAGGTAGTCTCCAGTGGCAGCTTTTCTTGTCCTCTTTTTCCAGATAGAAAAGCCAGCGTTCAGAAAAGTTAAATAACTTGCCTGTAGCTACAAAGCCAGAAGGTGGCTGAGCTAGGATAAACCTTTTTAGCTCTTTTTGTCTGTAGCTCAGGAGACTGAGATTGGCATGAGCTGCTATTTGTTCTCCTGTTCTCTCTGATCTCTCCCCTTGCAAGTAAGGGCCCAGCAGTGCTTTTACATCTCATCTTCCAGAATGGATCCTGGGCTTGGATAGGACCTGCAGTTTGGCTCTATGAGCTTTGTAGCTACCAAAGGCTTCCATTTACATCTTTAGAAGTTTTGCCTCAGGAAACCTTACATCCTAGGAAGGCTCCTGGGTTTGCCAAGCTCACTAGGCAAATCTTGAACAGAACCTTTAAGAGTCTGGACTTAGAGAAGTGTTAGGTGAGGGCAGCCTCTTGGGCTGGTTTTCTCCTCTGTGAAACATCAGAGAAGCCTTGGTGTTAGTCATGGCTCTGCAGGGCCTGCTTTTGTGGGGCTGGTGTGGTGACCATTGAGTTCCCACTGTGGGGGTTGTTTCACAAGAGGGAAATCTGGTGTTCCTCCAGATGGCCTGATATGAAGGAGTCACGCCTCCCACCTTCTGGAGCTGCCCTGTGGCTGCCGTGTCCTTCAAGTGCAGGAGCTGGTCCAAATGTCAGGAATGGAAGCCACTGTGGTAAGGGGCATTCCCAGGGCAGGGGTATGGTGGGGAAGGTTGGGTGCTGGGCCTGCTGAAGTACTCTATAAGGTTCTGATACTCTCCAGTTGAGTCCTCCTTTCTCCAGAAGCCTGGAATTGGAACAAGGCCACCCTTTTACTCCCTCCCCCTAACAACCAGTTATGATTCTGGGGCACTTCAGGAGTCAGTGTATGTCTGCCTTTCTGTACAGAGGGAGGGAAGGAAAGCCTGGATTATCTCTACACCCAGCTACTTCCTCTCCCCTTCACTGGCCCTCCCAATGTTGTCTGAGCAGCAGCAGGTATCCCATTGGGTGGCTAGCCAGGGTTAGGCTGGCAGCTGGGGAACCTGTCCTCACTATAGTTAAGAGTTGGTTTACCCCAGAGACTGCCCTGTACCTAGGATTGTGGAATTCGGTCTCCCTGCTAGAGAGGGGAAGACAGGGACAGTAGATGGACTCAGTCTCTGAGGTTGTGGCTGTCTATCTCTCTTTGCTCCAGACCATCCCAATCTGGCAAAACAAGCCACATGGGGCTGCTCGAAGTGTAGTGAGAAGAATTGGGACCAACCTACCCTTGAAGCCATGTCCCCGGGCATCCTTTGAGGTGAGTATGTTGGAAGGGCAGGAGAGTAGAGGCTCGGAGAGTGCTGCTTCTGTGCCCCAAGTCCCTTGGTACTGCTAAAGTAGGTTGTTTCCTGGTCACTTTTCATTTTGTTATGAAATATTTACTAAGTGCTTATAATAGATCCTGGTCACTGTGCCTTCCTGATTGCATACAAACCTGTGACCACAAGGAACCTTGCAGGTCCCCACATGGGACACTGAGTGTTGTGATGCTTGAGTGAACTCTGCTTTTCTTCACCAGTCCTAATGGCTATGTAGACAGTATTTTTATTTATTATTTTTTGAGATGAGGTCTCACTATGTTGCCTGGGCTAGGCCTTAAACTCCTGGGCTCAAGCAGTTCTCCTGCCTCAGCCGCCCTAGTAGCTGGGATTACGGGCACAAGCCACCATGCCCAGCTCCACTATTTTTAGTGTTTCTCTGAGGCCATAATTCCTCAGCCTGCTGTTTCTGGCCAATCTGGGCATTCTTTACTGGGGTACTTCGGTCTTACCTCTGTGTCTAGAGATCCTTTTGCACCCACGCTGCAGCAGAAATTCCTGCTTAGTCCAGGAATGAGCTCCCTTCTGTGGTAGAAAGCTAAGCAGCATTTATTAGTCCCAGCTGGCTCCCTCTAGGAACTAATGGTTAAGCACCAGCTCCAGACTCTATGGTTCAGATGTGTACATTTGGGGAGCTGGGACACAAAAGAAATACTTCTGCTTTCTACCCACACAGAGGAGATAGAAATATGTGCATAAAAGGATGTGGGGCCAGGTAGAAATAGAAATGAAGGAGCCAAATCTGTATAAAAGATGCTAAACAGCAAAGCCTTTGTAGGAACTGGATTTGGAATTAGAAGAGGTGTCAAGGTTGGTATTAGGGTCAGGAATGGACATGTGTTGGGGGGTAGTGGGCAGGAAAAGTTGTCCCATTATTCAGATTGCCAGCTATCTGTAATTGCCTAAAGGTCCTGGGCAGGAAGTGTTCCTAGCTGCCTCAGAATCATCAAAAAAAAAAAAAGGTGGGGGGTGGGGAGTGTGGCTGACTCCATGGGGGCTGCTCCCACACTTGGCTATACCCTCATTAGTTCTTTGGCCAGATGCTGGGCAGAGACAATCAAGGGCACAGGCTCTCATAGAGCAGGAATATATGTGAGTAGTATTAGTAATATTAGCTAACATTTACTGAGCACGCTGCTATGTGTCAGGCACTGGCTGCGTACTTTATGTGTGTTTACTCATTTAATTGCCAAGAGCAAAGGAGCATTCAGCACTAATCAGGAAAACAAATGGAGGCTTCCCCTATTTTAGCACTAGTTCCTGGGTCAGTGGAAGTCCTTCTCTGTGTGTGACCTTGGAGTATCACTTAACTCCTGTGAGTCCCAGGTTTCCTATCTAAATGCAGAAGCTATCAATCCTGGATCCATCTACCATACCAAATAATTTGTGGCAGAAACAGTTGAATTTTACTGATGTGTATATAGGCATTTATTATTATATTACCTTAAGTATTATTTAAGGGACTCTTACCATTTTTAAAATCTAAGCATATGAAAATATTAAATTATGAAAAGGAAAAGAACCTATAATTACACAGCAATAATACAATAACTGTTCATGTCTCAGTGTAGTCCTCTCTTTTTCTAGATGAATGTTTTTTATTTTGTTATAATTACAGTCGACATGATTGAATTGTAATTTTTCACTTTACTCAACATTTTATTCTCTCTTTGGTTGTTGCTCATTTGGGTTGAGCTATTTTAAGAAATCCTATTATGGTTCCTTTTGTATAATTAATTGTTTCTTTGTATTTAAATCTATTCAAATTATCAGGTTTGTTTAAAACAGCATTGCAGTAACAATGTAGATCTCAATTAGCTATACAGGATTATAAAGAGCTAGTCAGGAAAAATTTTCTGTTGATACACAGGTTGTTGATGACCTTGTATTTTCACCAGAGGGCACAGTGGTTTTAGACAGTAGCCATTTCTATTAAAAGGTGACTCAGGCCTATCCCGTTGAAGACACAAAACTGTTTGCAATCCCACAGACTCTCCTCTCATGCATCTCACCTCTTTTATTGTTTTGAGACAGAGTCTGGTTCTGTCATCCAGGCTAGAGTGCAGTGGTAGAATCTCAGCTCGGTGTAACCTCTGCCTCCCAGGTTCAAGCCATCCTCCCACCTCTGCCTCCTGAGTAGCTGGGACTACAGGTGTACACCAACATACCCAGCTAATTTTTGTATTTTTTTGGTAGAGGTTGGGTTTTGCCATGTTGCCCAGGCTGATCTCAAACTCTTGGTCTCAAGCATTCTGCCTGCCTCAGCCTCCCAAAGTGCTGGGACTACAGGCGTGACCCACCATGCCTGACCAGCATCTGGCCTCTATTCAGTGCTTCTGACCAGGCACCTTCTTTCTGTTCCCTCTAGGAAGCATTCCTGACACCCAGTGTTGGATTAGGTACCCCTTCTGTGTGTTGTGCAGTTTTTGATGGGCTTATCATGGCATCAGTAAATGTTGATAAAATTTGCTTCTCCATAGACCCTGCCCAACATCTCGGACCTGTGTTTGAGAGATGTGCCCCCAGTCCCTACCCTGGCCGACATCGCCTGGATTGCTGCAGATGAAGAGGAGACATATGCCCGGGTCAGGTAGTTGAGACAGTAGCTGATCTGCTGAGGAATGGGGAACTTCTTAGGAGAGGTGGCAGCAGCAAGGAGATAGGAATGAGAACTGTGGGCTCAGAGGGGAGCAGAACCTTACTGTGCTACTCTTACAGGACTGGGGGAAGGAATTTTAGGAGCACACTGGCCAGCTGTCTCTAACTGACCTACTTGGTTTTCCCTGGTCCAGGAGTGACACACGCCCCCTGAGGCACACCTGGAAACCCAGCCCTCTGATTGTCATGCAGCGCAATGCCTCAGTGCCCAACCTGCGTGGATCTGAGGAGAGGCTTCTGGCCCTGAAGAAGCCAGCTCTGCCAGCCCTAAGCCGTACCACTGAGCTGCAGGATGAGCTGAGCCACTTGCGCAGCCAGATTGCAAAGATAGTGGCAGCTGATACAGGTAGGAACCCCTGTGCCAGGGCCAGAACATAACAAGCTGTTCATTTCCCCTGGCTCTTGGGCAGGATATGGGTAAAGAAAATGGTAGTCCTTGGTTCAGAGGTACTTAGGTTCCAGGCTCTGGGGTTGTACTGACTCTGGGCTAGCCTGTAGTGCCTCTTAGATGGTTCTACCAGCCATTTTGGGCTGAATGGTTTGGTTAGGAACAAAATCTTCACTTAATTTGTGACCCCAGGCAGAGTCCTTCCCTTAGTCACAAAAACTGACACCTTCTTCCAAGTGTTTTTAAGATCACACCTTACATAAGCCCACAGTTGCCTTCCCTTTTTTTTTGGAGACAGAGTCTTGCTTTGTTGCCAGGCGCCAGGCTGGAGTACAGTGGCGGGATCTCGGCTCACTACAACCTCCGCCTCCTGGGTTCAAGCAATTCTCCTGCCTCAGCTTCCCAAGTAGCTGGGACTACAGGCGCACACCACCACGCCCAGCTAATTTTTGTATTATTTTTAGTAGAGATGGGGTTTCACCACGTTGGCCAGGATGGTCTTGATCTCTTGACGTCGTGATCCGCCCGCCTTGGCCTCCCAAAGTGCTGGGATTACAGGTGTGAGCCACCATGCCCAGCCCTTTTTTTTTTTTTTTTTTTGATGTCTTGCTGTGTCACCCAGGCTGGAGTGCAGTGGCACAATCTCGGGTCACTGCAACCTTCACCTACCGAGTTAAAGCGGTTCTCCTACCTCAGGCTTCTGAGTAGCTGGGACTACAGGGGTACACCACCAGGCCTGGCTAATTTTTGTATTTTTAGTAGAGATGGGGTTTCACCATGTTGGCCAGGCTGGTCTTGTACTCCTGACCTCAGATGACCCACCCGCCTTGGCCTCTGAAAGTGCTGGGATTATAGGCATGAGCCACCGAGCCCAGCCAGCTTTCCTTTTTTTGGGGACAGGGTCTTGGGCCTTGCTCTGTCACCCAGGCTGGAGTGCAGTGTTGGCTCACTGTAACCTCTGCCTCCCAGGCTCAAGCAATTCTTGTGCCTTAGCCTCCTGAGTAGCTGGAATTACAGGTGTGCACCACCACACCTGGCCAATTTTTGTATTTTTAGTAGAGATGGGGTTTCACCATATTGGCCAAGCTGGTCTTGAACTCCTGGCCTGAAGCAATCCACCCACCTTGGCCTTCCAACGTGTTAGGATTATAGGCATGAGCCACTGCATCTAGCCGACTTTTCTGTTTTGTTTGTTTGTTTGTTTGTTTGGTTTTTTTGAAACAGAGTCTCATTCTGTCATCCAGGTTGGAGTACAGTGGTATGATCTTGGCTCACTGCAACCCTCACCTCCTGGGTTCAAGTAATTCTCGTGCCTCAACCTCCCGAGTAGCTAGGATTACAGGCATACGCCACCACACCCAGCTAATTTTTTGTATTTTTAGTAGAGATAGAGTTTCGTCATTGCCCAGGCTAGTGTCGAACTCCTGAGCTCAGGCAATCCACCTGCCTCGGCCTTCCAAAATGCTAGGATTACAAGCATGAGCCACCACGCCTGGCCTTCCTTTTCAATACAAGAAATAAACATTCCCCCCACCACCACTGAGACTTATCCTTTATAAGCACCTATCTTCCCTTGTTGTTTCTACCAGGGATCACAAGCAGCTTTACCACTTCAGTTCTCATACTGCTAGTGACAGTGTCCCCAAGGCCCACCCTGCAGAGTGGGGAGTTGCATGACATTATGTTTTGTTATGTTTTCTTATCTCAAATTGGTGGACTTTTTTGGTGGAAGGAGAGTTTCATAAAGTTGGAGATTTCGGCCTTAAAACAGAGCGGTGGGGCACAGTGCCTCATGGCTGTAATCCCAACACTTTAAAAGGGTGAGGCAGGTGGATCACCTGAGGTTAGGAGTCCAAAACCAGCCTAGCCAACATGGTGAAACCCCGTCTCTACAAAAAATACAAAAGTTAGTCCCAGCTAATTGGGAGGCTGAGGCATAAGGCTCACTTGAACCTGAGAGGCAGAAGTTGCAGTGAGCTGAGGTTGCACCACTGCACTCCAGCCTGGGCGACAGAGTGAGACTCTGTCTCCAAAAAAAAAAAAAAAGGGTCCATTATGCATACAAGCCCTGTAACCCACCCCTCCAGCTTTCTATCTATCTGCAGTTAAGGCAGAGCCACTGGAAATGGATGGGAAGCCTGCCTTGACCAGAGGCATGGACAGCCAACAGGTCAATATGTTCCAAGATGCTCAGGGCTTATCCTCATATTCCTCCTATCCCCATTTTTTCACTCTGCATTGACTCAAAGTCATAGCTCCGAAACTTACCAGTTGGTAGAACACATGAAAATCATGGTATTCTTTGAAATCTTCATGTATTTAATTTCCTCACATGGAAGTTTCATGGAAGAATTGCACTGAAACTTTCCATTTATATTATTTCTTGGCTACTTCTGTGTCATACGAGAGACAAGCAGAAGTAACGTTTTTTAGAAACATAGTTTTTAGTATATTTAGTGGTTTTAAAATATTTTTAGTGTTTTTTAGAAATGTAGAAATTGAGGAAATTCTCTTCACTGAAATTTGGGAAGGTTGGGAGGTCTGTCACCATTCTAGTTTTGCTGAGAACATGTCTTCTAGTTCATAGATAGTAAGATTGAAAGGAGCATAGTCAAAAGCACTAGCCTAGTAAGAGAAAAGGACAAATTCAGGCCTTAGCGCTGTTACTGCTGCTTTGGCCTATAACAAGGCTATCACTCCACAGCCTATTGTGGAATGGGAGCTTTTAAAAGCCAAGGCCTATAGGGCTGGGTTTTCCTGCCCTCCTGGAACACTGGAAAAGCCCAGTGCTTCTACATCTTTCTGAGCCCCCGAGTGAGCAGCGTAGTGGACTGACCCTCCACTGGCTACAGAGATACCATCCTGGCTCTCCCAGAATGTCATGGTGTCAGCCCAGGAAATGAATGTTCAGTAGGCAGGGCTGTGGGGAGAAGATGTTGCTACTGTGTTCTGGCCCCAGTGTCCATCCATGCCTATTGTTTTCTCTTTCAGCTTCGGCTTCATTAACGCCAGATTTCTTATCTCCAGGAAGTTCAAATATCTCTTCTCCCTTACCTTGTTTTGGATCCTCATTCCACTCTACAACTTCCTTTGTCATTAGTGACATCACCGAGGAGACAGAGGTAGAGGTTCCTGAGCTTCCATCAGTCCCCCTGCTTTGTTCTGCCAGCCCTGAATGTTGCAAACCAGAACACAAAGCTACCTGCAGTTCGTCTGAAGAGGATGACTGCGTCTCTTTGTCCAAGGCCAGCAGCTTTGCAGACATGATGGGTATCCTGAAGGACTTTCACCGGATGAAACAGAGCCAAGATCTGTAAGTATCTGATGAAGAGCTCTGGTGATCTATTTACTCTGAGTTGCCCATGGCCAATAATCTAATGCAACATACTTACATAGTAAGTTCTTAGTAGTACCATATGTTATGTCATTCATAAAGCTTCCTGACTACCTACTTGCCATTGTCTTAGGCCCCAGTTTGAGGAAAGAGCAACACTTTACATTTATTGGGTTAGGTCACCCAAACCAAATATTAGGCTAGTAAGGATCTTACAAGAAGGCTCATCTAATCCAACTTCTGTTCTCAGGTGGCTTTAACACTTCATTTCTCATACTGCTAGTGACAATGTCTCCATGCCCCACCCTTCAAAGTGATGGGTTGCATGACATTATGTTTTGTTTTCTTATCTCAAATTGGTAGACTTTTTTGGTGGGAGGAGAATTTCATAAAGTTGGAGATTTCTGCTTTAAAATACAGTGGTCCATTATGCAAGCAAACCCTGCAAATTCAGTGATTTGAGAACAAAGCTTTTGAGACTCACCAGGAGTTCCTAAACCTGTCTGTGTATCAGAATTGCTTGGATTTGTTAAAAATACATCTTTAACTTACTAAAGTAGAACACCAAGGAGTGGAGCTCTAGGTTTTTCCGATAGTGTATGAGGGACTTTGGGGAAAAACTTCATCTGGCAGAGAAACCTCAGAGAGTTACCCCATTGCATAGTGTTTCTCCAGTCGTGAACTGTAGTTTCAATTGTGGTTTCAGCAGCTGCACAGGACTCACCAGACACCAGAGGAACTTGGTTTGAATGTAGGTTCCTGGGCGTTTGAGATCTAGACCTTGATAGCCAGCACCTAGCTTGTGCAGATGGATTTGACTTTTTTTTTTTTTTGAGATGGAGTCTCACTCTGTTGCCCAGCTGGAGTGCAGTGGCATGATCTCGGCTCACTGCAACCTCCATCTCCAGGGTTCAAGCAATTCTCCTACCTCATGCTCCCGAGTAGCTGGGACTACAGGTGCACACCACCATGCCTAGCTAATATTTTTGCATTTTTACTAGAGATGGGGTTTCACCATGTTGGCCAGGATGGTCTCAATCTCTTGACTTTGTGATCCGCCCACTTCGGCCTCCCAAAAAGTGCTGGGATTACAGGTGTGAGCCACTGCGCTTGGTCAGCTGTATTTGTTAATGCAGATGAAAAACTGAGGGACTGGAAGTGAGGTCTCCTGAATTGATAAAGTTCCTGTTAAAGGGAAAAAGTTACTTGCCTTGGTTCCCCTTTTGTCTCCTAGGACCCATTTTCTTCTGAAAACTAGATCAGGCTAAGTGACTTCCTCATTGCTTCCTGGCAGTTGACCCATTTGGGAAATCACCCTTAACATTCCTTCACTGGCCCTAGTCAGGTTGGTCATACTTACCTGTAGCTCTTTGGTCTTCTACATTCCCAAATTCAGTTGCTGCTGCTTTTGATCTTCTCTGAGCTGTTTTCTTCTGAACACAATGCTTTATAGGTTGACTCTCAAAACTTTCTCTTACTTGCCTTTTGGACCAAATTAGAGTCAAGACCCTTATTGCCAGCCCCCTTCTCCCACTTGTGTCCTTGCATCAGGAGTTGGGTCAGTGAATAAGAATGGGAAAGTACCAAAATCAGCAAGGTTCAGAAATGTCACCAACCAAACGCAGTCTTGTTTTTGCTTTGAAAGTTGAATAGTCAGTCTTGGCCCTTATATTTAGCTTAATCACCAATCAAACACACACCTTCATGAGGATACATGTATATAAGTTCACTAGGATTTCAAGCAACTATTTTCCAGGTATCTAGGACCCTGTTATATAATGTATCAGATAATTTGGACTTCAGTCTGGAGTTGGTTTTGTTCCCATGAATTTCTTAAGTGAATGTTTTGCTCTAATTCTGGCTTTTATAAAAACATCATCTCCCCTGAAAGGGAGACAGGGTAGTAGGAAATCCCAAACACACCTTTTCTCCGAAACTATTAAGGGTCAGAATAGCCAAGAGTCATCAGTCACTTCCCCTGCTGACCCTCTGGGGAAATGCTACTATGAAAACATAGGGCCAGAAGGCAGAAGCAGAAGCTTATTAGCCACCAGAGGCCAACTCTTACAGATTGATGGTCCTTTACTTTGCCCACACTTCATAGGTATTTCAGGAACTAGTAAAGCATTTTAGTTAAGAGATGAGATCTGGAACCAGCTAGTTTGGTTTTGAACTCTGGATTCACTACTTACTTGCTGAGTGACTAGTGACCTTGGGCAACTTGTATAACCTTCCTATGCTTCAATTTCTGTATCTGTGAAAGGGAATTGTAGTAGCACCTACCACGTAAGATTGTTGTGAGGATTCAATGAGATAGTGTATTCAAAGATACACAGCACTACCCAGGAAAAAGTACTCAAGCTATTACTGTGCCTCTAGGAACCGGAGTTTATTGAAGGAGGAAGACCCTGCTGTGCTTATCTCTGAGGTCCTACGGAGGAAGTTTGCTCTAAAGGAAGAAGATATCAGTAGAAAAGGAAACTGATAACCCTCAGCTCTGCAAACTCAGTCTCATGCTCCTGGAATACCTTCAATAGCTGCCTTCCTCACTGCAGATGTTTCTGCCTCTCAAGGAGAAATCTTCAACAATCTTGCTGACAAGCTAGAGCTTGGACTGAAAGAGAAGAACTGGATTGTTTGTTTCCCGGACTTCAAACCCTAGCAAAAGCTAAGGCCTGTGATTTGACCTGAGACATTTGTTACAGGTAATTGTGCAGAATGAAATGTCTCAGTTTAAAGGGTAAGAGAGAAGTTGTTTCTGGTTCTTCCTTGCCCCTGTGTGAAAATAGGTCCCAAATGACTGATTTACTTCATTGCATTAGACCCTATAATTGGTCTCACAAGACACTGTGCCCAGCTGTCACTCACTCTCAGCAGCTTCCTTGCAGCAGAGCAGGGCTGAGGGTAAGGGGCTATGTTTGTATACATGTTCACAGGGCACGGAAAATCTTATGCTGCTCCATCATAAACCTACACCAATGGCCAGCAACCACCCTCCTCACTTCCTTGTCTAGATGTAGAGGACAGGCTGCTGAACCAACTGATACATGGTCTATTGCTGGGAAGCCTGGGCTGTTTTTTTCCTTAAAGATATTTTATATTACTGAACAACCAAGTCTACCCTCCAGGGCCCTGAGGCCTTATCAGTTCCACTGATTAAAAATGTTCTTTTCCACGGACTTTAAGCCCAGTAGGAAAGAGAAAGGAGGAGGGGGAAAGAGCATACCATCATCTTTCTTTGAGGCCCTTGACTGCTCCTTTGGGTTGGGCCAAGGTTTGTACCTACCACGCCATGCATGACTCAGATGCCCTCAGGTCCCTTTCTCTATGGTATGTATACTTTGTGTGTTTGGGTTGAAGTACTACCTGACATTAAAGGAAGGATTTCAAGAGGCAATGCATTTACTGTGTCCATCTTTTGAGTTGTGGTTACCCAGTATCCTTCAGGGATATAGGATTATTGTTAATTTTAAGGTGTATGAACTTAAACAGGCTACTGGCTTCTCTTTCCTGCCCTTCTAGGTCCTGCCCTTCTAGGGGGTTTCTTCCCCCTTTCTGTAGAGATTTTGCCCTACATTCTTTTTTTAGAAACTGGGTCTAGCTCTGTCATGCCTAGGCCAGAGTGTAGTGGTGAGATCATTAGCTAACTGCTAATGATCTCCTAAACTCCTGGGCTCAAGCGAGCCCCCCACCTTCTGGTACTACAGGTGTGCACCACCACACCCAGGACATTTTTAATTTTTTTTTGTAGAGATGGGGTCTTGCTGTGTGTCCCAGGATGGACTCAAACTCCTGGCCTCAAGCAAACCTCCCACCTAAGTCTCCCAGAGCATTGAGATTACAGACATGAGCCACTGCACTCAGCCCCATACAATCTTAAAAGCAGTTCTTTCAGGAAAATGACCTGAGAGATGACATACAAGATAAAAGTAGAATTTAACATTTAAATTAGGCCAGGCACAGTGGCTCACACCTCTAATCACAGCACTTTGGGAGTTCAAGATCAGCCTGGGCAACAAGACCTCATCTCTACAAAGTAATTTAAACTTTAGCTGGGCATGGTGGCATGTGCCTATAGTCCTAGCTACTTGGGAGGCTGAGGTGGGAGAATCACTTGCGCCCAAGAGGTCCAAGATGCAGTGAACTGTATTCATGCCACTACACTCCAGCCTGGGCAATGGAGCGAGACCATGTCTCAAAAAAATAAAAAATTTAAGTTAAAAAAAAAAAAAAGCAGTTCCATCTTATAACCTGCAAGTTTGTCCCCTAGAGGTTGTTTAAGCCTCTTAGGTACCACATTAACAACAAAGGACATTGCCTTGGGTAGAAGACAGGTCAAACTAGACACTGGTTCAGATCAGACTCAGGGCAATGACAGCATATACTATTACAACACTGCATTTTCAGAAATAAAATTGGTAATGGTTTAATTACCTTAAGAGCCACTTTGTAAACATTTATTTGGATTCATAGTTTTACCAAGGGGATTCCGTAGTACTGTCTTGTGGGGAAAAGAGTAACATAGTCACATAGATTGTTATATAACTCAGGTTTTTTTTTGTTTTTTTTTTTGAGACAGTCTCTTTCTGTCACCAGGCTGGAGTGCAGTGGTGCAATCTTGCTCACGGCAACCTCCACCTCCTGGGTTCAAGCGATTCTCCTGCTTCACCCTCCCTAGTAGCTGTGATTACAGGCATGCGCCACCACGCCGAGCTCATTTTTTATTTTTAATAGAGACAGGGTTTTAACCATGTTGGCCAGGATGGCCTCTATCTCCTAACCTCATGATCCGCCCACCTCAGCTCCCAAAGTGCTGGAATTATAGGCGTGAGCCACCGCGCCTGGCCAGCTCAGGCTTAAGGGGGATATTTAAACATAAAGTATGTAACTTAAAGTGCTGTACAGTTACCACAAAAATAAAATAACAAGAAACTAGCAACATTCTGCCTCTCTTCTCCCCACACCTGGGTTGTGGGGAGATTTGCCTAATCACTCAAAAAAAAAAAAAAAAAAAAAAGAAAAGGGGTCAAGAGTAATCGTCCCAAGCTTAGGTTGAAGTGGGTAAGCTTACAGCCAGAGATTGAAAGCTCACAAATCCATAAGCAAGGTCCCAGTCAGGGATCTGGAAGGGCAAAGAGATGGCTCTGTGCAGGCTGAGTAAAAGGCACTTTCATGGAGGGATAAATACACAACGTGCTGCCTCAGTGTTCATCATAGACTCGTTCAGGGAATTTACCAGCCACTATCTTCCTGAGAGAAAGCCATGATGTCAATCCCACTGTCTTAACAATGGTACTGCCTGCTTTACTTACACAGAAGATGCTTAGTAATGACAACTCTATCCCATGCCACCTTCCCAACTAAACAAACTCCTCTCTCCACCCACAACTATAGTTTCCTACATCTCTGTCATTTCAGGGTACTTTTAGAAACAAAGCTTCATAAAAACATTTAGAATTGGTGCCTGATAACTTGATTACCTTCAGAGTCCTGGGTAAAGAGCAAATCAGGCTTCAGATTTTGAGTTGGCCCATCCTCCTGGCACTGAGCCCAAGGACTGTTAGGAAACGGCCCTAAGTCCTGATTCCAATTATTGGTTACATCTTGAAAAGGAGCTCTAGTGTTGTGGGCAATGACCTGCTGGCCTTGAGAATCTTCAGTAAAAAGTTGACTCCAGGAGTTCTTGTCATTTTTTTCATTGTCCCAGGAAAACACAGAAATAGGACAAGGGCTTTGTTTCACTAATTGTATGTTTTCTCCATTCCAGGATTCCCTGTAGGTTTGAAAGAGGACAGGGGCCTGCCTGTTTTCTTTGGTAGACACCTTCCTTTCCAATTTAGTCTTGACTAAGGGCTGACAGCATTTGTCCTCAGATAGTTTGGTAGGTTTCTCCATACTGTGATAGTTTTTCTTAGATCCATGAAGCCATTCCCTTTTCATGGCAGAATCCCCTTTTGCTTCCTTTTGGTCCAGCAAACAAGAACTTTCCAAGTCCTCAGTGAAGGATAAAGCCAGTGGGTTATTACTCTCTCCAGCACAGTCTAGAGTATCAGGCTGGAGCAAAGATAGCTCAGTCAAAAATGGGGTTTTCATTCTGTGGTGGCCAGAAGTCTGGAGGGACTGAGGAGAAAGTCCAGCTTCCTGGATGTCTGCAGTGGTTGAAGTGGCTAAAGGGGATGCCATGCAATCATGTGCTAAGCCTGGGATCAGATAGTCTAGCTGGGTCACATTTTTATTGGACTCTTTGATTTGACTTTCTGTATGAGATGAAACATTCTTCTGGTCACTACCATTTGTCTTTCCTAAAACAGAAATGAGCAAATATTATTCTGCAGAAAAACTGCCCTAAGCAGGATTTATTTGGCTTTTTCTGAAATCAATATTAGCTACTATTACTACCTAGTGCAGGAGTCTTAGACTCTTCACATAACTTTGTAACTAATCTTCCTGCTTTCAAACCTTGGCAGTTTCTCTTTAATGATCTCTAAAACATCAGATCTTATATTCCCTACTCAAATACATGGATGCTTCCCATCACCTACCTAATAAAGTCAAACATCGCATATAATCAGACCACAGCCTACTTTACCAGCTGAGTTTTCATTTGTGGGTTTAATATAGGGCATATCAGTTTTGCTTTTGTTTTGTATTTAATGTGGTTTTTACAAAATGGTGATCTTGTCCAAATATACATTCCTAGATATTATCTTTGAAGAAACATGGTAAACACATACTAGTTTTGTAAGGTCTTAAAGATTACATTAACCATCCAACTCTGAGAAACCTTCTGTGACAGTGTGAAAAACATGGGTTCTCCACTTCCCAAGCATTTCATTGGAAAGGGAGTGAAGACACAGTTAGGATGCTAAGTCAATCAGTAGGTAGAATAGTAAAACAACTACTAGTGTTTGGCCTGTTAATTTTATCAGGCATAGGGTGGATTCTGTTCTGCCTTAAGATAAAGATGAAGGACATGGAATTCCCAACTTGGCTCAAATTATATCAAGATCTAATTATAAAAACAAAGCAGCATAACTGACTTCCTCTTTCCTTCTCCCATAAGAATTATACTACAGAAACTAGGTTTTGTGAGAAATCTCAACTTTTCCTAAGAATTCAATATAGACTATAAAATACACCAGAATTTGTAAATAGAAAGTGTTTTTTTTTTTTAAATCTGCCCTTGTTACATAAAGCAAAAGAGTGTTTACATTTTTGTTTGGAGGAGGAAAAGGGCATTTTGAAGGTTTATGCAAAGCAATCCTGAGAATCACACCCAGCATTAGAGCACTCTTCCTAACACCCTCCAAGTGGTGGGAGCCCTGCTGTTTAAGGCCCAGCCTACTCTGAGTCAGCTGCTCCCCTGAATAGGGATCTGCAAGCAAAGAACTGCCAAAGGATAAGACATAAACCAACTTTATGTGAGCCTTTCTAAGAAAAGGCATCTTTGAACCTTCATTAATCTGAGAAGCTTCACACAAAAATATCAATTATCAATTACCCTTACATAGAGTACCCACTGTGGCCAACCCAAGGTACATACCACCTAACTAATGGCAGGGCAACTCCCCAGTGCACCTCCAACTCCCAAGTACACCTTTCCTCACTGCTCTGTCAGCAAATACAAATATTTAATATTGAGCTGAGCAAAACAGAACCAGAAAAGTATATTTGTAAAAGCACATATATACTGCTTTTCAAAAGACAATGACTTACATTTTATAACCTCTTCTAATAGGTCAGCTAAGTTTAACACAATGCACTGGTTTCACCATTTCTCATAAATGTTCTAACATGGACAAATGAACACACTCCATTTTTTGCTCTGGATAATGAAGTATTCCCATATGGGTCACCATACCTGGCTGCAAGGTGAAGAAGGAAGCAATGCTTCTCTGGCGAATGCCTGTAGATGGAGCTCTTCTTTGATTAAAAGAAGCCTTAGTCTTTCTTTCTCCAGGAAAGAGTGTTAACATTTTGGTGCCTGGTTTGATTAAATGTGTCTGAGAAAAAAGAGAAAAAAGAATAATGAGCCTATTAATATTAAAAGACAGGAGAGATTCAGCACCCACCAGTGACCCTCTAAGAACCGCACTAGACCCTTTGTACTCCACTTATATAGCCTGTTTGCCAGGTAGTTAGTGCTGGACATCATCTTCCATTTCCTGCCATCCTGACAGTGTTTTTCTCAGGAATCATATATTCCAGTGACAGCCCAATCTTTCTGCTTTTCCATGGAAATCAGTCAGGCTGTCTAAACAAACAAGATTTGTTAAAGGGATGGCAGAGATAATGCTCTTTTATATTTAAGGATAATTAATGATACCACATCAGCAGCAGTTGATGCATTTTCAGTAGTTTTTAAGTAGTCACACAGTGGTGGTTAAGAGCATGGCACAAAAATCAGTCCCAGTTCTGCCCCTGCCACTTTGCTGTGTGACCTTCTCCAAGTTGCTTAATCTCTGTCTCATTTTCAGGTGTGAAATGGGGGCAATAAGAGTACCTATCCATATGGCAGTTATGAAAATTTAGTGAATTTATTCACATAAAAGGCTTACACAGTTCCTGGCACATAAAAAGCATTCAGTAACAGTTGGCTAATATTAAGAGGAGGAGCAGTGAAACAGTACCAGTCTCACTACACTTTTAACTCAGCCACTTTTATTCTTTAGAGAGTGGAGCTGGAAGATAAGGCAAGAGAAGTTTCAGAAGTGCGTTGTCAACTAACTATAAATATAACCTCATCCTTATTTAGTGTTTGTTTTTATTTCCATTTGCTTATTACAGAATACCTGAGAAGTAGGGAGAATAGGATTATATTCAATTCAATTTTGCTGTGTCTGCCAAAGAACAAATAAGATTTGACAATATTCATGCAGCAAGTTAGAGGTAGGCCTGAAACTTGAAGCCAAGTTATTTATTCTAACTCAAAGTTGACTTCATTTTTACATTTGGAAACGTAAGTTGTACTTTAAGTGGTTAAAAGAAAGAAATCCTGAAGGTAAAATTCGTATTTCAACATGTTGTATTACTGGTACAGAATCTTCTCTTCTACCACATATAACTAGAAAACTGGATCAAAGATATATGAAAAAAAGGATATAAACAGAAGACAACAGGCATTAAAAAATTGTGATCCTTGAGAGAAGGGAAACAAATAAGGTGAGCCCTATGATCATTCCAGCTTTCTGCCCAGAAGCACTTTGCAGACCATAATGTATCTTTCTTGATGAACTGAGTAGACTGAGATTGGAATTTGTGAAAACTGAGGTGGCTGAGCTTTGCAGCGCAGAGAAAGACCTCCAGAAGGGAGACCTCTGCATAGGGATCCCTTTAGTCCATTACTGAATACTAACCTACACATGTTAGGTGAAACCCCACAAAGCCAGGCAATGAAACTGCGAACTGGAATTGCAAGCAGAGCAATTCCCAGAGCTCACACAGGCTGGGGGACATTTGTGTTCCCAATATCCGGATAGGATGACCTTGAATACCGGGATATTCATTAGAGCTCTAAGGAGAATCATCCTTTAGTAGTAGAGCTAAGCTAGTCCTGGAGCAAAAACTATTCCAAACACTTGCCTTAACAAAGCGTAAAAGCAAGCTTTGAAAGTATCAAGCTGACTAGTAACTACCTGCCAAAACAAATTTCAATATTCTTTTTTTTTTTTTTTTGAGACAAAGTCTTGCTCTTGTTGCCCAGGCTGGAGTGCAATGGCACAATCACGACTCACTGCAATCTCCGCCTCCCAGATTCAAGGGATTCTCCTGCCTTGGCCTCCCAAGAAGCTGGGATTACGGGCACCTGCCACCATGCCAGGCTAATTTTTGTATTTTTAGTAGAGATAGGGTTTTACCGTGTTGGCCAGGCTGGTCTTGAACTCCTGACCTCAGGGGATCTGCCTGCCTCGGCCTCCCAAAGTGCTGGGATTACAGGTGTGAGCCACTGTGCCTGGCCAATATTCTTTAAAGACAACAATATCTAGATACTTAATGTAGCACTTGTAATGTCTAGCATACAATAAAAAATTACTAGATATGTGAAGCAGAAAAATATCTATAATTGTGGTGGGGGTGAATCTGTTAATAGAATATCTGTATAGATAAGAGAATTAGCAGACAAGTTAATAGTTAAAATAGTTACAATAAATATGCTCAAGAATTTGAAGGAAAATATGAACATAATAAGGTGAGAAAATAGAAGATGTAAAAAAAAAATTCAACAGATGAGCTTAACAACAGATTGGAGACTACAGAAGAAAATAACAGTGAACCTGAAGACAATAGCAACATAAACTATACAAAATGAAGCAGAGAGAAAAAATAACTGAAAAGGAAGAAGCAAAGTCTTAATCAGTGAGATATAAAGCGTACATATAATTACAGTCTCAAAAAAACAAAGTGGAGGGGGACAGAAAATACATTTGAAGAAATAAGGGCCAAAACGTTTTCCAAATTTGGTGAAAATTATAAACTAACATCCTTTTTCAAAGATAGTCAATACAAGATCTCCCATTTCACATGTTCTTATGTGACTATGACACTGTTACCATCAAGTGATGAAATCCGTATTCTCTCACCTTGAACTTGGAAAGTACTTTGTGACTACTTTGACCACTAAGGTATGACAGAAGTAATAAACGCTACACATGATTTCCAAAACTAAGTCATAAAAATGCCATGCACTTCTGCCTTGCTCTTTTGAGATCCACCCACCACATTAGTAGGATGCCCAAGCTGGCACATGACTCTCTAAATTTTATAGGATCCACATCCTAGGATATGTAAAATAACACAGTTAGTATACCAACAAATACTTGAGTACCTATATGCTAAGACCAGGAAGACAGTGATGAACAAAATAGACTTTCTGTTCCAGTAAAGTTGACAGCTTAAGAGAAAATAATAGACTAATAAATAGTCATTTAAATTACTATAAGTATGTCAAGTCCTATAAAGAAGCTTTGCAGAACACTACTGATTATCAGAAAACACTAAGACCTCAATTAGCAAAGCATCTGGGAATAAAGCTTTTTGCCAAGTTGGCAGGATGTTCCTTCCTTAGGTCAGAGTGAGGTCAGAAGTGATACCGTCCCAGTTATAGCTCTCTTAGAAGACCCATGGCTTCAAGGATCTATGTCTATCTCAGTGGACTGTTATGACTGTATGAGAAAAGGTCATTTGGATCTGAAAAACCGCAGGTAAAAAGTCCTTCAGCTGATTATTCCTACTTCAAAATAAAGGCAGCTGTTTGTACTTTATACATTATAGGCACACCTTATTTTTCATTTATTTTTTGAGATGGAGTCTTGCTCTGTCACCCAGGCTACTCAGCTCACTGCAACCTCTGCCTCCAGGGTTCAAACGATTCTCCTCCCTCAGCCTCTCGAGTAGCTGGGATTACAGGCGCTTGCCACCATGCCCAGCTAATTTTTTATTTTTAGTAGAGACGAGGTTTCACCATGTTGGTCAGGCTGGTCTCAAACTCCTGACCTCGTGATCTGCCCACCTCGGCCTCCCAAAGTGCTAGGGTTACAGGTGTGAGCCACCGTGCCTGGCCAGGCATACCTTATTTTCTCGCACCTTGCTTTACTGCACTTTGCAGATTTTTTTTTTTTTTTTGACAAATTGAAGGTCTGTGGCAACCCTGTGTTAAGCAAGTCTATCAGTGCCATTTTCCAACAGCATGTGCTCACGTCATGTCTGTCACTTCATGTCTCTGTGTCACATTTTGGTAATTCTTGCAATATTCCAAACTTTTGCATTATTATATCTGTGATCAGTGATCTTTAATATTACTATTGTAATTGTTTTGGGGCACCATGAACCATACCTATGTATGATGGCAAATTTAATCAATAAATGTTGTAAATGTTTTGACTGCTCTACTGACTGGCCACTGCCTCAACTCTCTCCCTCTCCTTGGGCCGCCCTATTTAATATTGAAATTAGGTCAGTTAAGAATTCTATAATGGCCTCTAAGTATTCAAGTGAAAGGAAGAGTCACAGGTCTCTCACTTTAAATCAAAAGCTAGAAATTATAATGCTTAGTAAGGAAGACATGTCCCAAGAGCCCAAAAGCTGAGCCTCTTACACCAAACAGCCAAGTTGTGAATGCAAAGGAAAAGTTCTTGAATAAAATTAAAAGTGCTACTCCAGTGAACACACAAATAAGAAAGCAAAACAGCCTTATTGCTGATACAGAGAAAGTTTGAGTGGTCTGGATAAATGATCAAATGAGCTACAACATTCCCTTAAGTCAAAGTCTAATCCAGAGAGCAAGGCCCTAACTGGAATTCAGTTCTATCAAGGCTGAGAGAGGTGACGAATGCCACAGAAGAAAAGTTTGAAGCTGGCAGAGGTTGGTTCATGAGTTTGAAGGAAAGAAACTGTCTCTGTAATATAAAAGTGCAGGTGAAGTAACTAGTGCTCATGTAGAAGCTGCAGCAAGTTACCTAGAAGATCTAGCTAAGATCATTGATGAAGGTGGCTACACGAAACAGTCTTATATAGGAAAAAGATGCCATCTAGGACTTTCATAGCTACAGAGAAGTCAATGCCTGGCTTCAAAGCTTCAAAGGACAGGCTGACTCTCTTGTTAGGGGATAATGCAGCTAGTGATTTAAAGCCAATGCTCACCTAACATTCTGAAAATCCTTAGACCTTAAGAATTATGCTACATCAACTCTGCCTATGGTCTATAAATGAAAAAAGAAAGCCTGGATGACAGCATATCTATTTACAGCAAGGTTTACTATTTTAAGCCTACTCTTGAGACCTACTGCTAAGATTCTTCTCAAAATATTACTGTTCATTGGCTGTGCACAGTGGCTCACACCTGTAATCCCAGTATTTTGGGAGGCTGAGGTATGCAGATTGCTTGAGCCTAGGAGTTTGAGACCAGCCTGGGCAACATGGTGAGACTTTGTCTCTACAAAAACTTCAAAAATTAGGTATGGTGACACACACCTGTAGTCCCAGATACTTGGGAGGCCAAAGTGGGAGGATCTCTTGAGCCCAGGCTGGAGTGTAATGAGCCATGATGGTGCCACAGCATTCCAGCCTGGGTGACAGAGACCCTGTCTCAAAATATATATGTATATCTACTCATTGACAATGTTCCTAGCCACTCAAGAGCTCTGATGGAGATGTATAAGAAGATTAATGTTTTCATGCCTGCTAACACAATATTCATTCTGTAGCCCATGGATCAAGGAGTAATTTCAATTTCTATGTCTTATTATTTAAGAAATACATTTCAGCTTCCAGCCGCAGTGGCTCAAGCCTGTAATCTCAGCACTTTGGAAGCCTGAGGCGGGTGGATCACATGAGGTCAGGAGTTCAAGACCAGCCTGGACAACATGGCGAAATCCCATCTCTACTAAAACTACAAAAATTAGCCGAGCGTGGTGGCATGCGCCTATGGTCCCAGATACTTGGGAGGCTGAGGCAGGAGAATAGCTTTAACCCAGGAGGCAGAGGTTGCAGTGAACCAAGATCGTACCACTGCACTCTAGCCTGGGCAACAGAGCAAGAGTCCGTCTCAAAAAAAAAAAAAAAGAAAAGAAAAGAAAAGAAATACATTTCATAAGGCTACAGGTGTCATAGATGATTCCTATGATGGATCTGGGTAAAGTAAACTGAAAATCTTCTGAAAAGGATTCACCATTCTACATGTCACTAACAACATTTGTGATTCTCTGGCCATGGTGGTGCATGCCTTATAGTCCCAGTTACTCAGGAGACTGAGGCTGGAGGATCACTTGAGCCCAGGAGTTTGAGATCAGCCTGGGCAAAATAACGAGATCCTGTGTGTTTATTAAAAAAAAAAAAAAAAGATTGATGATTCATGGAAGGAGGTCAAAATAACACCAAGAATTTAGAAGAATTTGATTCCAACTCTCATGGATGACTGCAGCATTTAAAAGTTCAGTGAAGGAAATAACTAAATGTGGTGGAAACAGCAAGAGAACTAGAATTAAAAGTGGATCCTGAAGATGTGACTGAATTGATACAATCTCCCAATAAAAAAATTAATGGATAAGAAGTTGCTTCTAATAAATGAGCAAAAGAAGTGGTTTCTTTCGATGGAGTCTACTCCTGATGAGGATGCTGTGAACATTGTTGAAATGACAACAAATAATTTAGAATATTACATAAACTTAATTGAGAAAGCAGAGGCATGGTTTGAGAAGATTGACTCCAATTTTGAAAGGAGTTTTGTGGGTAAAATGTTATCAAATAGCAACTTATGCTACAGAGAAATCTTTCATGAAAGGAAGAGTCATCAATTCAGCAAGTTTCATTGTTTTATTTTAAGAAATTGCCACAGCCGCTCTGGCCTTCAGCAACCACCATTCTAATTAATCAGCAGCCATCAACATTGAGGCAAGACCCTCCACCAGCAAAAAGATTACAACTCACTGAAGGCTCAGATGATCATTAGCAATTTTTAACAATAAAGTACTTCTAAATAAAACAATGTACTTTTTTTTTAGACATATACTATTGCATATTTAATAGACTACAGTAGAGTAAACATAACTTTTTAAAATTAAAAAAATTTTAGATAATTGATAAGCTGGGTTTCATCTTGTTTTTCAAGACAGGGTCTTACTATGTTACCAAGGCTGGTCTTGAACTCTTGGGCTCAAACAATCCTCCTGCCTTGGCCTCCCGGTGTTGGAATTATAAGCATGAGACACTGCACCCAGCCACAATTCTTACTGTACAGGAATGTCCCAAGAGAACCTAACTTCAAGAAACATATTCCCTTGAAAGCAAAGAATCTCTAGTCCTTCGGTATATCACATTCATGGTCCTATCAAGGTTTTTTCTTTTAGAGTGGTGGAAGGAAAAACCAATTCTGCTATTCTTGTTATCACAAGGATCCCCCTGTGATATGTTTACATATGGTGATGTTTTTGTTGGGTTTGGAGGGTTGCGATTCACCCCAAAAGTGTGACTCTTCTTTCTTTCCATTTTTTAGAGACAGGGTCTCACTCTATCACCCAGGTTTGGAGTACACTGGCACAACGACAGCTCACTGCAGCTTCAAAACTCCTAGGCTCAAGCAATCCTCCCACCTCAGCTCCCTGAGTAGCTAGGACTTACAGGCATGTGCCACCACACCTGGCTAATTTTTAAAAATTATTATTTGTAGAGATGAGGTCTTGCTATGTTGCTCAAGCTGGTGTCCAACTCCTGGGCTCAAGCAGTCCTCCCACCTGAGCTTCCCAAAGTGCAGGGATTACAGATATGAACCACTGCACCCGACCAAGTGTGACCCTTTCTTATGTTCAACAACTCTATTATCAAAAAAGAGCTGGGATCATATACATAACTCCTCTCACTATTAAAAAATGTTCTCAGCATTTAAAATTCAGTTTAGCTCTTATTTTATCTTTTATCTCTTCTGATAATTTACCTACAATTTTGTCTTAAAGTTTTTTTTTTCATGGTTCACTATGACCTTCAACTCTAGTACATAATTTGATCCAACTTCCTTTTGTTCTTTTTTTGAGACAGAGTCTTGCCCTGTCGCCCAGGCTGGAGTACAATGGCATGATCTCGGCTCACTGCAACCTCCACCTCCCAGGTTCAAGAGATTCTCCTGCCTCAGCCTCCCAAGTAGCTGGGATTACAGGTGCCTGCCACCTCACCCGGCTAATTTTTTGTATCTTTAGTAGAGACAGGGTTTCACTTGGTCTCAAACACCTGACTTCATGATCTACCCACCTCGGCCTCCCAAAGTGCTGGGATTACAGGGATGAGCCACCACACCTGGACCCAACTTCCTTTTTTCATAAGGGTAACTCTGGTCTTAAATTTGCATATGAAGTCTCATTTTCCACACATTGACATACATTAAAGTATTATTCCTTTTTGCCATGCTCATTCTTCCTTTATGCTTATCAGGGCCCCCTACTCTTTATCTTCGCACTTTTAGAGTCACTGAGAGCATCATCGTCAAGTTCTTCTTTCTTTTTAGTCTTTCCAGCATTAATGTGATGACATTTAGGATGAAAATCTTTCTAGTCAGCACTGTCATGCCTCACTGAGTTAGGGTGAAAGCATGATGCATGATGCTACCTCATAAGCATGCCCTAAGGAGGATTGTTTAAGAAGTGTTACCAAGAAAAGCTGTCAGGATTCTCATCATTATGCATCTCCAACAATTTAAATTAGCTCAGTTGAATTAGTAACAAAGTATTAATTCAAAGCTTGCCTCAAACCTCTCTTAGTTCTTCCAGACCTGCAGAACTAAAAACACACTACCTTAGTTTATAGTTTAGGCTCTCATAAACTCTTGCCTAGCCCTAGACTATGACAATCATCTCTTTGCTGGTCAGGCCTCCATTCACCACCAATTTCAATTCATCCCCCACATAACTTGTAGATTAATCTTTTTTTTTTTTTTTGAGATGGAGTCTTTGTTGCCCAGGCTGGAGTGCAACGGCGAGACCTCAGCTCACTGCAACCTCCACCTCCTGAGTTCAAGCAATTCTCCTGCCTCAGCCTCCCAAGTAGGTGAGATTACAGGTGCCTGCCACCACGCCCAGCTAATTTTTTTGTATTTTTAGTAGAGATGGTGTTTCACCGTGTTAGCCAGGATGGTCTTGATCTCCTGACCTCATGATCTGCCCGCCTCGGCCTCCCAAAGTGCTGGGATTACAGGCATGAGCCACCATACCCAGCCTCTAGATTAATCTTAAAGTACAGCTGTCATCACATCATCTTGCTCAAAATCTGTCAGTAGTTTCTCTACTACCTGTAGCATAAAGCGTAGACTCACACTGCACACGTTGATGATTCCAGTTTACCTTTTTCTCTTCTACCAAAACCCCTCTGTGCATTCTGTAACAATACTCAACTACATGTCAGTCCCTGTTCCTGGCCTCCACCCTCTTCATTTGTATGCCTCACAGAGGAAGGCATTTTTCACACCAGCTCTGAAATGCTATGTACTCTTCAGCTTACCAAGCATTCCTGATTCCCCGAGCCATGTGTGGTCTCTTCCTCTTCTGAACTGGCCATTTATCCTTTGGTGTCTCAGAACTTACCATGCTACAAAATCCTTGCAACAGCATGTGATTCATATACCTTTTTCCTATCCTGCACAGAACTCAATATAGCTTAATATACATAATAGGTACTTGATTCAATAAACACTTTAGGAATGTGGATATGCAGGAAGGATTTCCCGTTTTCATTTTATTTATAGCTACTCATTATATTTTTAGCACAACAGCAACAGAGCTGTCAGAGAACACTAAGGCTTTTCTGATATAATTGATGTCACATATAAGGTCCAGAACACAGATGGGATGGAAGCAAACACCCACTGAGAACTATGAAGTTTTCCCTCCCAAATTAATTTAACAAAACAAAATTATTGCAGGAATCTTCTCAAGAACCACCTGTATTGGTTTTTCATCTAAACCTCCTGAAAACAGGGAAAAGAGAAAAGCAAATTTCTCCTATCAAAATTCCTAATTGGAGACCTGATATGTCCATATCCACTGGCATTACTAAGTCTCATAAAAGGGTACTCCCAGGCTGGGTGCAGTGGCTCACACCTGTAATCCCAGCCCTTTGGGAGGCCAAGGCACGCAGAACACTTGAGGTCAGGAGTTTGAGACCAGCCTGGCCAACATGGTGAAACCCTGTGTCTACTAAAAATACAAAAAAAAAAATTAGCCAGTCATGGTGGCACGCACCTGTAGTCCCAGCCACTCGGGATGCTGAGGCAGAAGAGTCACTTGAACCCAGGAGGTGGAGGCTTCAGTGAGATTGTGCCACTGTACTCCAGCCTAGGCAACAGAGCAAGACTCCATCTCAAAAAAAAAGGCCAGGTCAGGTGCAGTGATTCATGCCTATAATCCTAATCCTAGCACTTTGGGAAGCTGAGGGCAGATCCCCTGAGGTCAGGAGTTCAAGACCAGCCTGGCCAACAAGATAAAACTCCCACCTCTACTAAAATACAAAAATTAGCCAGGCATGATGCCTATAATTCCAGCTACTTGGGAGGCTGAGATGGGAGAATCGCTTGAACCCAGGAGACGGTGGTTGCAGTGAGCTGAGATCATGCCACTGCACTGTAGGCTGGGTGGCTGAGTGAGACTCTGTCTCAAAAAAAAAAAAAAAAAAAAAAAAAGGAGGGGGGGAGACTCTGCTAATGAGATTTTTTTCACTTAAAAGATATAATGCATGCATGTCAGAGGTTATTGTCATTTACTCTCAGTTTTGCTCTAGTAATGATTACTTATTGAAGATCTGTTTAAACCTTCTCTTAACTACTTCCATTATAGCAGTGGCTGCATGTGGCCCTCTCAATAACAGAGATAACAGTCCTATAAAAGAAAGAAGACCATTGTGCCTCGACTGAAATGCAATGGAGAAGGAATCCTTACTCTGGAGCAAATCTTGAATCCCCCTGGAAAGTGTTAACTTACTTACTTATGTATGCATGTATGTATGGACTGATTGATTGATTGATTGAGATGGAGTTGCACTCTGTCGCTCAGGCTGGAGTGCAGTGGCACAATCTCGGCTCACTGCAACCTTCGCCTCTCGGGTTCAAGAGACTCTCCAGCCAAGTAGTTGGGACTACAGGCACATGCCACCACGCCCGGCTAATTTTTTGTATTTTTAGTAGAAACGGGGTCCTCAACCGTGTTAGCCAGGATGGCCTCAATCTCCTGACCTCAGGATCCGTCCGCTTCGGCCTCCCAAAGTGCTAGGATTACAGGCATGAGCCACCACACCTGGCCCAAAGTGTTAACTTTAACAGTATTGTAGTATATGCATACAATCAGCCACTATATACCTATTTTCCCAATTTCCAAATACTATTTCAAGTCATATTTTCTATTTTTATTTTTCTCTATCCTTTACCTACTCAGGTACCAATTTCTGTCAATATCTGAAGATGTGAAAGTCCTTTAAAAGATACCGAGAGCTCGTCCAGATAACTGGACCAAAAAGTTTTTGTTATTGTTGTGGTTTTTTTAGACAGAGTCTCACTCTGTCACCCAGGCTGGAGTGCAGTGGCATGATCCTTGCTCACCACAACCTCTGCTTCCTAGGTTCAAGCAATTCTCCTGTCTCAGCCTCCTAAGTAGCTGGGATTACAGGCATGCGTCACGATGCCTGGCTAATTTTTTTTTCTTTTTTTTTTTTTTTTTGTATTTTTAGTGGAGATGGGGTTTTACCATGTTAGCCAGGATGGTCTTGAACTCCTGACCTCAAGTGATCTGCCCACCTCAGCCTCCCAAAGTGCTGGGATTACAGGTCAGCCACCATGCCCACCCTTAAAAAAATTTAAGCAATCCCCTACTAAGCCTATTTAGGTCCTTCTTGAGTGTGCCTATACTTTTATATTTGTAATTATAGAGACCAATAAACCAAAATAAAAATAAACAACTGGTCACATACAGTGGCTCACACCTGTAATCCCAGCATTTTGGGAGGCCGTGGTGGTCACATCAGTTGAGCTCAGGAGTTCAAGACCAGCCTGGCAACATGGTGAAACCCTGTCTCTACCAAAAATACAAAAACTCAGCCAGGTATGGTGGCACATGCCTGTGGTCCCAGCTACTTGGGAGGCTAAGGTGAGAGAATCACTTGAGCCTAGGAGGCGGAGGTTGCAGTGAGCTGAGATCACGCCACTGCACTCCAGCCTGGGTGACACAGTGAGACCCTGTCTCAAAAATAAAATAAACAACTAAAAATAAACAACTTTCAACTTCTATCATCCTGGACTAAGCCCTTGTTATTTCTTACCTAAACTTCAGCAGCATCCTCCAAATTCCTCTAGCCTACCTGTGAGGATACTACACGCTCAAATAACCACTATTGAGTACATCTTCTTAAGAGATAGCTCCCATGACAACAAATGCCTTCCATCAATTTCTAACAAGATAGCACTAATTTACTCTCCTAAGCTCACCTTCAATTCCAGAGAACAGTCTATACTTTAGCCAAATTGAATTATTCCCTATGTGGTAAAGAATGTTGGCCAGGCACGGTGGCTCATGCCTGTAATCCCAACACTTTGGGAGGCTGAGGTGGGCAGATCACCTGAGGTCAGGCCAACATGGTGAAACCCCATCTGGCCAGCCTGGCCAACATGGTGAAACCCTGTCTCTACTAAAAATATAAAAAATTAGCTGAGCTTGGTGGTGCATGTTAGGCCTCCAAGTCTAGGCCCGGCCAGTTTAGCCTTGTTGACCTGCACGTACACCTCTGGAAAGTCCCCAGGAGCCAGAGGGTCTAAAGTAACCACAAGTGATCAGGTGGCCACAGAAAGAAGTAAAACAACTTGTTCCTCCCTCAACTAATTGCTCTGCAAACCTGTACCCATTGTTCCTGTTCAGCCTTGCAAAAATTTCCCCCCAGAAACTGGGTTTCTCAAGACCCCCACCCCTGTGACTATATCATCTACCGCACCCTCCCTTCTGACTGCAACTGACACTCCCCACCCTTATGATCATGTCTGTTTTCCTCTACTCTTGTGATCATGCATCCATCGTGATGCCCTCCCCGTTCCCAAGACAGATAACCATCTTTAGCTAACCATTTGCCCCAACCCATATAATCGATCCCCTCTCCTACACCCTTTGCCTAACTCCTTTCTTGGACTTGCCCCGCTTGCACCTAAGCGTGAAATAAACGGCCTTGTTGCCCACACAAAGCCTGTCTGGTGGTCTCTTTACATGAGCGACACACGTTGACAATTGGTGCTGAAACCCAAGACAGGGGAACTCTCACAGGAGACCAAACCCCCTGTCCCTACCCCTTGTGCTCCCTCCGTGAAGAGACCTACCCACGACCTAGGCTCATCAGACCAGCCAGTGCATCCACTCACCATCCTCAGATCAGGTAAGCAGTTTGCCTTAGCTCTTCTCTTTTGCCTTTCTCACTATCAGCTTCCTTCTCCTTTCAGTTTCATTTTCCTCCCTTTCAGCAGAGACAAGACAGACAGGACTTTCCGTGAGGTTCATGACTGGAAAAAAATCCTACATAGGTCACGGAACCGGGAAGACAGTCTTCCCTTGGTGACTGATCATCGCAGATGTCTGCTTTGATAACTCACTCGCACTCCTTCGGTGACTGATCACCGCGGAAACATCTGCTCTGGTCACTCACTCACACTTGTAGGGTGACAGATAATGCAGGGGATGCCCCCTTTGATGGATTCACCCCAAGTTCAGACCAATGTTTAGTCTAGGAAGCCTGCTAAACCGCTTGGTTGTGCATTCACTTTTCTTGTCTCCACCGCTCTTCTTAAACTATGGACAACCTCCCGCCCTCCATTCCTCTCTCCTGCCCCTTAGTCTGCGTTCTAAAAAAAACCTCAAACGTCTCCAGCTATCATCTGACCTAAAACCTAATCATCTTATTTTCTTTTGCAATACCACTTGGCCATAATATAATTGGACAATGGCTCTAAATGGCCAGAAAATGGCACCTTTGATTTTTCTATCTTGCGTAAAATGGGCAAATGGTCTGAAATCCCCTACATGCAGGCATTTTTCACATTTTGCTCCCTTCCCAGCCTCTGCTCCCAATGGGACCCCTCTCAAATTCTCCTTCTCTTCCAACTGCACCCCGTCCCTACTGCCAATGCAGATTCTTCAATCTCAATAGATCCTTCTGACCTTTCCTTTCCCCCTCAAGCTGCCCCTCATCAGGCTGAACCAAACCCTAATCCCTCTGCCCCTCACGTCTGACCAAAGCAGACGTCTCCGCAATGATCAGTCACCTTCCCTCTTATACTTCCTCTGTCACTTCTCCATCCCACACCGGCTCTGGGACACAATTCAGCCTTAAAAGTAGCTCTCCCTCCCCCGCCCAACAGTTTCCCCTTCCAGAGGTGGCTGGAGCCGAGGGCATAGTCAGGGTGCATGTTCGTTTTTCTCTGTTGATCTGTCCCAAATTGGTCAGCACTTAAAATCTTTCTCATCAGATTCCACTAAATATACTCAAGAGTTCCAATCTAACTCAGTCCTGCAATTTAACCCAGAATGACTTAAATGTCATTCTAACCTCTATTCTTTCTCCAGGTGAACGAAATAGGGTTTATATTCTGGCTCAATCTTATGCTGACACCAGCAGATGCCATGAGCCAGCCCTCCAAGAGGGCATCAGGGCAGTACCTAGGGAAGAACCCAATTGGCAATACCAGGTGGGCTCACCTGACATGGCCAAGTGAGACTATATGGTCTCTTGCTTGGTTGAGGGACTTAAGCAGGCAGCTTAAAAAGCTGTTAATTATGACAAGCTTAAGGAAACAACCCAGGGCAAACATGAAAATCCTGCCCAATTCATGCCCACCTGGCAGAAACTCTCAGACGCTTCACAGCACTAGACCCAGAGGGGCCACAGGGTCGCCTTATTCTCAATATGCATTTTATTATCCAATCTACCCCAGACATTAGTAAAAAACTTCAAAAACTAGACTCAGGCCCTCAAATCCCACAACAGGAATTAATCAACCTGGCCTTCAAGGTGCTTAACAATAGGGAGGAGGCATCAAGCCCAGCAACAACCCATTTCAGAGCTGCAATTGCTTGCCTCCATGGTAAGACAAACTCCAGCCACTATTTCAACAACAAGGAACCTCCAGGCACCAAGGCGGGTGCTCCATCAAGCCATCCTCCTTTAGAGCCTTGCTTCAAATGCCAGAAAACTGGCCACTGGGCTAGGGAGTACCCACAGCCTGGGGCTCCATCCTGCCTTAAATGCTGAAAGCTTTGACATTGGGCTAATGAATGCTCACAGCCGAAGCCCCTGTCTAAGCCATGTCCTGTCTGTGGGGAACCCTACTGGAAATTGGACTGTCTGGCTCACATTATAGACACTCCCAAGGCTCCTGGAGTTCAAACCCAATATTCTCCAGCCGACTGCTTTCCAGAACTTCTCAGGTTAGCAACTGAAGATTGACGCTGCCTGACTGCTTCGGAAGCCCCCTGGACCACCACGGATGCTGAGCTTTGGGTAACTCTTACTGTGGAGGGTAAGTCCATCTCCTTTTTAGTTGATACAGGGGCTACCCATTCCACATTACCTTCTTTTCAAGGACCTGTTTCCTTAGCCCCTTTAACTGTTGTGGGAATCGATGACCAGGCTTCAAAACCTCTCAAAACCCCTCAACTCTGGTGTCAGCTTGGGCAACACTCCTTTACTTACTCCTTCCTAGTCATCCCCATATGCCCTGTTCCCTTATTAGGGCCAGATATTTTAGCCAAACTATCTGCTACCCTGACTATTCCAGGACTACAGCCATATCTCATAGCTGCCCTCTTACCTGACCCAAAGCCTACCACACAGCCTCCTATCACGTCTCCTCACCTTAACCCTCAAGTCTAGGACACCTCTACTCCATCCTTAGCAACAAACCATGCACCTGTCACTATCCCCCCTAAAACCCAATCACCCTGGCCCTGCCCAATGGCAATACCCCATTCCCCAACAAGCTCTAAAGGAACTACAACCTGTCATCACCTGCCTGTTACAACTGGTCTCCTAAAGCCTACTAACTTTCCTTACAACTCTCCTATCTTCCCTGTCCAGAAACTAGACAAACCCTACTGGCTAGTTCAAGACCTAAGCCTTATCAAATTGTCCTTCCTATCCATCTTGTAGTGCCAAATCCATATACTCTCCTATCTTCAATTCCTCCCTCCACAACTCATTATTCTGTACTCGATCTCAAAGATGCCTTTTTTCACCATCCCCTTACACCCCTCCTCCCGACCTCTATTTACCTTCACTTGGACTGACCCTGGCACCCACCAGTCACAACAACTCACCTGGACTGTCTTGCCTCAGGGCTTCAGGAACAGCCCACACTACTTCAGTCAGGCCCTCACTCACACTCACAACCTGCTCTCTTTCTGTCCTTCAACTTCTCACCTTATTCAATATGTGGACAACCTCCTCCTGTGCAGCCCCTCCTATGAAACTTCTCAGCAAGATACTCTCCTGCTTCTTCAGCACATATTCTTAAAGGGATATCGCATGTCCCCTTCTAAGGCCCAGATTTCTTCTCCATCTGTCACTTATCTGGGCATGATCATCCAACAAAATACCCGTGTTCTCCCCATCAACTGTATCCAGTTAATCTCCTCAACCCCAACTCCCTCTACCAAACTCCCTCCTTCCTGCATGTAGTTGGATACTTTTGCCTTTGGATACCAGGTTTTGACATTTTTATCAAACCCCTATATAAGCTCACCAAGGGAAACTTACCCAACCCCACAGATCCTAAATCCTTTCCTCACTCTTCTTTTTGCTCTTTAAAAACAGCTCTAAAAATAGCTCTAGAAACTGCTCCTGCACTGGCTCTCCCCAACTCTTCCCAACTCTTTTCCTTATATACTGCTGAAATTCAGGGTTGTGCAGCTAGAGTTCTTACACAAGAGCCAGGTCCACGTCCTGTTGCCTTCCTCTCTAAACTTGATCTCACTGTCCTAGGTTGGCCCTCATGCCTGTGTGCAGCAGCTGCCTCTGCTCTGCTCCTTCTTGAGGCTTTCAAAATCACAGGCTATGCCTCGCTCATTCTATACAGCTCTCACAACCTTCAAGCTTTAGAATCCTCCTCACATCTCCCACATCTGTTATCTGCCCCACGTCTTATCCAACTGTATTCACTCTTTATACAAACTCTCACTGTGACTATTGCACATGGCCCCGATTTTAATCCGGCCTCTCATCTAATACCAAACATAAACACAAGCCCCAAACCCCATGACTGTATATCCTTAATTCATATAGCATCCTCTCCCTTTCCATATATTTCTCTCTTTCCCATTCCAGACCCAGATCACACATGATTTATTGATGGCAGTTCTTCAAAGCTCAGTTAGCACCGGCTAAAGCTGGTTATGCGGCTGTATCCCATTCATCTATCATTGAGGCTGCTACACTTCCTCCCTCTACCACTTCTCAGCAAGCTGAACTAATTGCTTTAACCCGTGCTCTTACTCTTGCTAAGAGACTATGTGTAAATATCTATACTGACTCTAGATATGCCTTCCACATCCTACACCACCATGCTGCCATATAGGCAGTAAGAGGCTTTCTCACTACACAGGGATCTTCTATTATCAATGCTCCCTTAATACAGGCCCTCCTTAAGGCTGCTGCTCTCCTCCCAGCCAAGGCTGGAGTTGTCCACTGTAAAGGGCACCAAAAAACTTTAGATCCCATTGCCCAAGGAAATGCTTTTGCCAATGAAACAGCTAAAAAGGCAGCAAACCACCAGTATCCCCTCCTAGCGGACAATATTTTTCTTTCTCATCAATTACCCCTATTGTTCTTCTGAATCCTTAACCTATCAGTCACTTCCCACTCAAGGAAATTGGTTTTTGGATCAAGGAAAATTCCTTCTTCCTGCCTCATAAGCCCATTCTGTCCTCTCTTCCTTCCATAACCATTTTCATGTGGGATATAAGCCTTTGGCCCATCTTTTAGAACCTCTTGTCTCCTTGCCTTCATGGAAGTCCATACTTAAAACAATTACATGCCAGTGCTCCATCTGCCACTCCACCAACCCCCGGGATTTTTAAAACCTCCTCCCTTCCCCACTCACCAAGCGCCAGGATTTACCCCCACGCAAGATTGGCATATTGACTTTACTCACATGCCCCATGTCAAGAAATTTAAGTATCTTCTTGTATGGGTGGACCTTTATAGGGTGGGTTAAGGACTTCCTTACTGGAACAGAAAAGGCCACTGCTGTTATTTCTTGTCTGTTAAGTGATATAATTCCCCTATTTAGCCTGCCTACTTCCAACCAATCTGAAAATGGCCCTGCTTTCATTAGCCAAAACACTCAAGCAGTCTCTCAGGCCCTTAGCATTCAATGGAATCTTCATGCCCCTTACCACCCTTAGTCATCAGAGAAAGTAGAGAAAGCTAACAGCCTCCTAAAAACACATCTTACCAAGCTCACCCTTCAACTAAAGAAAGACTGGGTATCCCTTCTACCTATTGCTCTTCTCCGAATTCATGCCACTCCCTGGGAACCCACAGGATATAGCCCCTTTGAACTCTTACATGGCTGTACCTTTCTGTTTGGGCCTAACCTTCTCCCAGACACTAGTCCTCTTGAAGACTATCTTCCAGTTCTCCAACAAACTAGACAGGAAATTCGTCAAGCTGCTAACACCACTATTCCTACCCTGCCAGCCGATTGGGCTACTTCTTCTGTCTCCCTACACCTACACACCTCTTTTAACAGTCCCCATCTCTACTCTCCTACAGAGCTTCTCTATTTCTTAGATAAGTTTAGCAAAACTTCCTCAGACATTTCATACCAACAAGCTGCTGTACTTCTCCACAACTATTTACAGCAATTCTCAACTCATGTTAACTCCACTCTGCCCATATTAGGACCCCTTACTACACAGGCAACTATTCCCACTCCTGCTCCTCTATGCATTTCCCACCAACAAACCACCAGAATTCCTTTGGGAAATCTTCCAACTTCTAAGTGCTCCTTTACTCTTCATCTCCAAAGCCCTGACACCACGTTAATATGTCTTTAGGAGCATACCCACTTCGCTTCACTGACAAACCCTCTATCACTACTAATAACCTAAAAATATTAACAGTCATTATTGTCTAGATTGACACCTTCCCTGTCTCTCACTCCATCCTTGGCTACTCTCTCCCTGTTCCTCAGATTCTCCTCCTAGCCCCTCTTCATGCTTACTCATACCTGGCCCTACAAATGTTAGTGACAGACTATTTGTTGCTACTACTCATACATTATAAAAATCAAACCGCCCCCACCACACAGTTACCTCATCAATCTCCCTTTCAACCCCTAACTGCTGCTGTTCTTGCTGAATCTTTAGGATTTTGGGTATCTGACTCCCCTTTCAAGGATCCCTCCCCTTTCAAGGATCCCTCCAACCTTTTCACCCTACGTTTTCAATTCTGCCTTCCCCCAGGCCTCCTCTTCTTATGTGGCTCTTCCACTTATATGTGTCTACCCACTAACTGGACAGGAACCTGTGCCTTAGTCTTCCTTATTCCTAAAATTCAATTTGCCAATGGTAATGAGCAACTGCCTGTCCCCCTAATAACACTTACTCAACAAAAAAAGAGTGGTCCAGCTAATTCCATTACTCGTGGGAATAGCGCTTGCAGCCTCCACTGTAGGCCTCAGAACTGGCAGGGGTCACCACCTGTCACAACATTCTGCAGTCTGTCTGTTGATCTCTCTGCCAGCATTACAGACATATAGAATATCTTGTCTGTCCTTCAAGCTCAAATCAACTCTTTAGCTGCAAATGTCCTCCAAAACTGTCATGGTCTTGATTGACTCACTGCAGAAAAGGGAGAACTCTGTATATTTGTAAATGAGGAATGCTGTTTTTACCTAAATCAATCTGGCCTAGTTTATGATAATATCAAAAGGTTTAAAGACAAGGCCCAAAAATTTGCTAATCAGGCAAGTAACTATGCCGACCCCACCTGGCCATTTTCTAACTGGATGTCATGGCTTTTTCCAATCCTTACTCCCCTAATACCCATCCTTCCTCCTCCTTTCATTCGGACCTTGCATTTTCCGATTAGTCTCTCAATTCCTATAAAACCATATCCAGGCCATCACTAATCACTCTATTCGGCAAATGCTGCTTTTAACAACCTCACAATATCACCCCCTGTCCCAGGACCTCTCAGTCGCTTAAACCAGATGCCTTACCAACCCTTCCTGTTCATTTGCCTGTCTTATCCTCAGCCCTATTTCACAGCCTTCACCCTCCTACTATCAACAGAAACACCAATCCTTCACTTACAGGCTCCAGACAGCACCCAGCTGAGGTCAAGATGCAGCATGACACCTCTCCAGAACCCACACATCCCCCTTTCCATCCGAATCTTCTAGGATCACCCCTACTATAACAACAGTTTTTTAAAGTCCTGTCCTCAAAGATCTTCCCTACCCCTGAATTAAAAGGCCTCTGGGAAAAAAGTCTAAGACATATGGGTGGCAGCCATCAGACCTTCGCCCATGGTGCCCCCAGGCCTATTCTTATGAGAATAAACTACAAGTATACAGGGCCTGTATCCCATATTTGGCAGCCAAACCAACATCCAGGTCACCACAAAGTATGCCAATGGCTACCAGAAGGCTTAGGACACTTTTCCTTTTGCCAGTCTCAGCTCAATTCGGGAGATAAAGACTACTATACTTATTACCTCTCTTGCATAGGGTTGGCAATCAGAACTATTAAGCTTCTCCACTCAAAACACAACTTACACATATGGGAAAAGGGTGACATAGTAGATTACTGGCTCAACAACAGGCAGTCTCATTCATATGATGAAAAATGGGGGCAAAAAGCATTGGTACACTGGATGCTGTTCCAACCTTGGCCCAAGGCATTATCACCACCCACCTTAAAGTTACTATGTTTAAAGGCTATTTTTAGGGAGTTCATCCTATTAGGACAATTTCAAGCTCAAAAGTATGTTAACTGGAACCTTGCTAAGTACATAAAGTGGCACCCTAAGCCAAGGACTTAACCACACACTTACTAAACTACAAAAATCACAAACTTTTATTTTAGGTGTCCGCACAGCCCCTTGTCATGCTTGAAGTAGCCATGAGAAACATCTCCCCTACTCCCTTAACATTTTTCTTTTATACATATATACAAAGATGAGAATGTTAGGCCTCCAAGTCCAGGCCTGGACATTTTAGCCTTGTTGACCCGCATGTACACCTCTGGAAAGTCCCCAGGAGCCAGAAGGTCTAAAGTAACCACAAATGATCAGGTGGCCACAGAAAGAAGTAAAACAACTTGTTCCTGCCCCAACTAATTGCTCTGCAAACCTGTACCCATTGTTCCTGTTCAGCCTTGCAAAAATTTCCCCCAAAACTGGGTTTCTCAAGATCCCCACCCCTGTAACTATGTCATCTACCGCACTCTCCCCTCTGACTGCAACCAATACTCCCCACCCTTATGATCATGTCTGTTTTCCTCTACCCTTGTGATCATGCATCCTGTGACGCCCTCCCCTTCCCCAAGATAGATAACCATCTTTAGCTAACCATTTGCCCCAACTTATATAATCAATCCCCTCTCCTACACCCTTTGCCTTTCTCAGACTTGCCCCGCTTGCACCGAAGCGTGAAATAAACGGCCTTGTTGCCCACATAAAGCCTGTCTGGTGGTCTCTTTATGTGAGTGACACGTGTGACAGTGTGCACCTGTAATCCCAGCTACTTGAGAGGCTTGAGGCAGTGGAATCACTTGAACCCAGCAGGCGGAGGTTGCAGTGAACTGAGATCACGCCATTGCACTCCAGCCTGGGCAAGAAGAGCGAAACTCCATCTCAAAAAAAAAAAAAAAAAAAGAATCTTACCCAAGGAGAGGGCTGGAAGCTCCCTCGAGATAATCTCTAAATCCTTAGAATGTCCCACTTGATAGGAGTGTTTGGTTTTGTTTTAACCTGGGAGCCTTGGGCCACACCAGATAATCTGTGCTAACAATGTGATTTATGAAGGGGTCTTTAGGCCATGCATTATCAGCATGACCTGAAAAGGAAGGTCAGCCAGAAAGATAAGTCAACCACATGCATGTGACCAAGCCCTTAAAACAACTCTGTTTATCAAGGCTCAGGTAAGCTTCCACGATTGGCAGTATTCTGTGTATACTGTTACATATCACTGCTGAGTGCAGCTGACATTGTCTAATTCTTCACTGGGAGAGGACACTGGAAGATTCAGGCTTGTGATTCTCCTAGACTTGGCTCTCTATGCCCCTGCCTTTGGCTGATTTTCATTTGTGTCTCTTCACTGCAATAAACTATAACCATAACAGCATTTAGTGAGTTCTGTGAGTATATACAGCAAATTACGAAACCTAAGAATGGTTTTGGTACCCCTAAACTTGCTGTTGGTGTCAAAAATTATGGTGGTCTTCGAGACTCCTTAACTTCCATTTCACGTTTCACAAACATCGCTTGTATTTCCTGCTTCTGTGGCACTATTCATATTGTCCCACTGCACTCCCATTGCTTTCCAAAAAAAAACCTGGCCCTTTAAGGTCTAACTCTTCCACAAAGAGCCTTTCTTTTAACAGCTTTATTGAAATACAATTCACATACCATAAAATTTGCCCATTTAAGTATACAGTTAAGTTTTAGTACACTTAAGAAGTTGTGTAATTATCACCTAATCTAATTTTAGAACAGTTCTCATTTCCCCCAAAAGAAACCCTCTAGCCTTAGCAGTCATTCCTCATTACCAACCCACCCCAGGCCCAGGAAATCACTGACCTACTTTCTACAGATTTGCCTATTCTGGGCCTTTTATGTATCATATAATATCTTGTTGGGATCCCAACCGTGTGAATGCTTGCAAAGCGAGTTTCACAAGACGGGTGGCCTTGAGCCCAGACACAGGGACCCCTGTAAGAGGGAAGTCGAGATAAAGGAGTCAGGAACAGACAAACGGAATCTAGTTAAAAGATAACAGGATGATCGAAACCAGAAACACTTGCAGTCATGAGAAACAATGTCTTGACGTAAATATTTTTTATGTGCACCAGGAATAACCATTACCCTTTATGACCATGGATTGTCTGTCTGTCACCTTTATTGTATAGAGCATGTGATTTAGTGATCTATCGTTTTTTACACTGATATAAACAAGAGCCTGGAAAATGTATATAATCGAAGACTTTGAGAAATAAAGCCGTTGCTAGAGCACAGAGTCTTCAACCTTCCTGACCCCGCCTGTCTGTCTCTCTTTCTTCTTGCGCACCCCCCATTCAGGTTGGAATCCTCTTACTGGTCGAGAGTTCCCGGCAACACACCCAACTAATGAATAATTATGCAGCAATTTAAACTTGATGTAATAGAATACTGAGAGAAAGGATCATGATATATTCCTAAGTGAAAAAAAATCAGTAACTGAAGCCTTCATTTTAGGAAAGTAGTAAAAGAAGTGCAATTTAAGCTAAAGCAAGCAGAGGAAAAGAAATGATAAAAATCAGAGCAGAAATCAAAAAAATCAGTAAGAGAAAAACAAGAGAATAATCAACAAAACAAAAATTTGATTCTGGAAAAAGTTAACAAACTTCTAGCCAGGCTAATCAAGAAAAAAGGAGAGAAGACACAAATTATCAATATCAAAAATGAAAAGATGAATCATGACTACTGATCTCATGGACAATTTATAAAGGGACTGCAGACACTACACCTACAAATTTGGTAACATACCTGAAATGAACAGATTCCTTGAAGATAAATTACTGAAACACAGGAAAAAATCTGAATAGGCCTATCTATATTAAAGAAAATGAATCAAGAATTAATAACCTTCCACAACAGAAAACACCAGGCCCAGATGGGTACATTGATGAATTCTACCAAACATTTAGGAAAGAAATGATACCAATACACCACAATCTCTTCCAGGAAATAAAAGCAGAGTGAACGCTTCCCAGTTCATTCTATGAGGGCATTGCCCTAATACCAAAATCAGATAAAAGCATTTTTTCAAAAGGGAAATTAAGAACGGTATCTCTCATAAACACAGATAGAAAAATCCTCAACAAAATATTAGCAATTGAATCTAACAATGTATAAAAATAATAATATACCTGCTGACCAACTAGGATTTATTCCAGGTATGCAAGGCTGGTTCAACATTCAAAATTCACTCAACATCACACGTTGGCAGGGTAGTACAGAAAAATCATATGACCATATCAATTAATGATGAAAAGCATTTGACAAAAGCCAACATCTATTCATGATAAAATCCTCAGCAGGCTGGGCGTGGTAGCTCACGTCTATGATCCCAGCACTTTGGAAGGCCAAGGTGGGCGGATCATGAGGTCAGTAGTTTGAGACCAGCCTGGCCACATAGTGAAACCCCGTCTCCACTAAAATTGCAAAAATTAGCCAGGCATGGTGGTAAGCGCCTGTAATCCCAGCTGCTGGAGGCTGAGGCAGAAGAATCGCTTGAACCCGGGAGGTGGAGGTTGCAGTGAGACAAGATCATGCCACTGCACTCCAGCCTGGGCGACAGAGCAAGACTCTCTTTCAAAAAAAAAAAAAATATCCTCAGCAAATAAGGAATTAAGGAGAATTCCTGCAAACATAATAAAGAATATCTATAGAGAACCTATAGCTAACAGCAAACTTAATGGTGGGACACTGCATACTTCCCCCCTAAAATATAACACTCTTGACTAATCAAAATCACAGAACTTTATAGCACAACGAATGAGCTCTAATATATACAAATTTTATTAGAGCTGTCTAGTCTTCCTCCCCAAAACACATAAGCACAATTTATTCATAAGAAAAACATCAGACAAATCCTAATCAAGGGACAATTCTACAAAATACTTGACCAGTCCTGCTCAAAACTGTCAAGGTATCAAAGACGAGGGAAGTCTGAGAAACCGTCCAGCCTAGAGAAGCCTAGGGGAGTAAGTCCATTAAACGTAACATACTATCCTGAATGGGAACCTGGAACAGAAAAGGGGCATCCCTTCGGCAAAACCTAAATAAATCTAAATAAAAGTATGAATTTTATGTATTAATATTGGTCATAGACCGGATGCAGTGACTCACACTTGTAATCCCAATTACAGGTCGAGGAGGTCAAGGCAGGCAGATCACCTGAGGTCAGAAGTTCGAGACCAGCCTGGCCAATAAGGTAGAACCCCATCTCTACTAAGAATACAAACTTTAGCCAGGCATGGTGGCTGGCACCTGTAATCCCAGCTACTCGGGAGGCTGAGGCAGGAGAATCACTTGAACCCAGAAGGCAGAGGTGGCAGTGAGCCAAGATCGTACCACTGCTCTCCAGCATGGGCAACACAGCGAGACTCTTGTCTCAAAAAATAAACAACAAAAATATTGGTTCATAAATTGTAACAAATATACCATAGTAGTGTAACATGTTAATAATAACAGAAGCGGTGTGTGCTGGGAAAGGGGGTGTGCACAGGAATTCTGTACTATCTTTGCAATTTTTCTGTGAATCTAAAACTGTTGTAGGAGATGTCACCAACATGGTTGACTAGAGGCGCCTGGCACTCACCTCCTCCACAAAGAAGGACCAGAATAGCATGTAGAGAACCACACCTCGAAAAGAGCATCTAAGAGACAATATGGGATTTTTGGCAGGGAAGTGACCAGGAATGTCTGAGGCACAGAAGGAGAGGGGCCCACATCCCTACCACTGACACCTGCAACCCTACTCCCAGAAGAGCCCTCAGCCCTCACAAGCCCTGAGCCTGGCACAGGAGGCTTTCTGGAATCCACATGACTAACTGTTCCAGAGAGAGAATTCACACTGGGTCCCACTCACACCAGGAGCCCCAAACAACCACATCACAGCACCATATTGAGCTCAACTCCCACCAGACTACATCATGCCCTGGGCACAACAGCACCTGCACCTCCACATCCCTGGAGCCCTGCAACATCCCCCATGTTCCTCCAGAAGGCTGCAGCAGCACAACGCCAGCTGGACCCAGTGGCGTGGCCATGTCTTGAGCACTCTAATCCACCCCGTGTCCTACGCCTTGGGAAACACACAGCATACCAGGACGACTACTCCTAGGACAAAAAGAACCGAAACATGTGCTCCCCAAAGCCTGAGAGCTACGTGCCTAGGGCCACAGCCAGCAGTAGCAACCCCTCCCTGCCAGTGGCAGGGCTGCCAATGTACCTGCACACACACCTTCAGATGCCTTGAAAGCACGGCTTCTCCGCGCAGAAAGACGTGTCTGCCCATCTGCATACACTGTCTAGGAGCCTGGGGATCAGTCTGCTTCACCTGTCACCACCCACTGTTACCACCTGCGTGCCTCCTAGGGGCCTGAGGATTGGCCCAGTGCCATGCTCACTGCCTAGGGGCCTAAGAACCCACACGCCCAGCCCATGCCTGCCACTACCACTGCATGCGCATGCCACCTGGAGGCCCAAAGACTGGCCTGAGGAGGACCCCAAAGCCACTACTGGCATCTCGGTCCACCACCCAGGGGCATGCTGCCAACCACCAATGACTGGTACCTTACAACTGATTGGGCTGATATCTCCTTCCCGGCAAAACCTTCCCACAGCCTCCACTGAACACCTGCAGCCTAAACCACGGAGAGAAACTCTCAGACACCACTGACATTGATTACAGTCAAAACAGTCATAAAGAGACTCCACTGCTGCGCCCACCTAGAACCACTACACAACCAACACTATAAATATACCTATGGGAAAAAGTCTTTCCCTGTGAAAGCTAATCCATAAAACTGGAAGAAGTGACCGTTAAACCAGATGCAAGGTATCAATGATAAGGACACAAGAACCATGAAAAAGCAAGAAAGCGTGACTCCTCTTGTGTTAGTCCATTTGCACTACTATAAAAGAACACTTAGCCAGGTGCAGTGGCTCAGGCCTGCAATCACAGGACTCTGGGAGGCTGAGGTGGGTGGATCGCTTGACTTCAGGAGTTTGAGACCAGCCTGGCTGGTCTCTAGTAAAAATACAAAATTAGCCAGGTGTGGTGGCACACACCTGTAATCCCAGCTACTTGGGAGGCTGAGGCACAACAATTGCTTGAACCTGGGAGGCGGAGGTTGCAGTGAGCCAAGATTGAGATTGCACCACTGCACTCCAGCCTGGGTGACAGAGCAACACTGTCTCAAAAAAAAAAATATATATCTAAAGCTGGGTAATTTATAAAGAAAAGAGATCTAATTAGCTGACAGTTTTGCAGGGTGTACAGGAAGCATGGTACTGCCATCTCTTTCTGGTGAGGCCTCAGTAAGCATATACTCATGGTAGAAAGTGAAGGGGAAGCAGGTGCATCACATGGTGAGAGTGGGAGCAAGAGTAAAGGAGGAGAAAGGTACCACACAATTTTACGCAACCAGATCTTGTAAGAACTCACTATGATAAGGACAGCACCAACTCATTCATCAGGGTATGTCCATGACTTAAACACCTTCCACAAGGCCCCACCTCCAAAATGGGGGATTACATTTCAACATGAGATTTGGAGAGTACAAACATCTAAAATGTATCTCCTCCAAAGGAAAATCATAATTCTCCAGTAAAAGACCTTAAAAGAAAGGGAAATTTATGAAATGTCTGAAAAGAATTCAAAATAATGATCTTAGAAACTTAGTGAGATATATAAACAAGACAAAGAAACAGATATCCTAAAATAGAACCAAATCAGAAATCTTGGAACAAAAGAATTCAACGAATGAAATAAAAAATAAAATCAAGAGCTTCAATAAGAGACTAGTTAGAGCAGAAGAAAGAACGTCTGAACTTGAAGACAACTCTTTTGAAACAACTCAGATTTTAAAAAAAGAGAGAGAATTTAAAAGGATGTATAAAGACTATGTGACATATGGGACAGCATAAAGCAAACATATATTTGAATTTCAGGAGTTCCAGAAAGAGAAGAAATGGGCAAAGGCATAAAAAACCTATTTAATAAAATAATAGTTGAAAATTTCTTCAAGTCTTGAGAGAGAGAGAGAGATAGACAATCAGATAAAGCAGGCTCAAAGATCCCTACATACATTCAATCCATAAAGGTCTTCTCTAAGGCACATTATAGTCAAGCTGTCAAAAGTGAAAGAGAATTCTAAAAACAGCAAGAGAGTCAAGTCATATATAAGGGAATCTCCATTAGACTAAGGGCAAATTTCTTAGCAGAACCCTTATAAAACAGGAGAGAATGGGATGATATAATCAAAGTACCAAAAGAACAAAACTGCTTATCAAAAATACTACACCCAGCAAAACTATCCTTCAGAAATGAAGGAGAAATAAAGTCTTTCCCAGACAAGTAAAAACGGAGAATTCTTCACCACTAGACTAACCCTACAAGAAATGTTTAAGGGAGTCCTACATCGAGGAATAGAAGAATGATATCTATCATCATAATACTCTTCTAAAATGCAAGTTTATTGAAAAATAAAAGTATGCTCAACTGTTTATAATCACAGACCAATGGAAGTAACCATCAGAAAGTCATTAAATGAATGACATATCCATGGAACAGAATGCAACTAATTAAACAGTGAGGTAAAACTGCTTGTATACAAAGAGGTAAAACACATTAAATATATTGTTAAACAAACAAAAAAAAGCAACTTGTAGGCAGTATGCAAAGCATGATTCAATTTGTATTTCAAAAAATTCAAGTTTAGTTAGTATAAGCTAAACACGTCAATAAAGAGTTTCTAAATTATAAATAGATATTCCTTCTAGGGAGTGAGACTTAAGCAGGAAGGAAATGGGGGCCCAACCACAGTGGTTTTCATTTTTATACTTCTGTATATTTTATGAGAGCAAATTTGATAAAGCAATTATTTTCTTTAAAGAGAGTACATTATACATATAGTACATATAGTGTGATACATTAAAATCATACGGATATGTAGGTACAAATATACATCGACATATATAAACATAAGATTATTTTGTATTGTTTTGTTTTTTGAGACCGAGTCTTGCTTTGTCACCCAGGCTGGAGTGCAGTGGCACAATCTTGGCTCACTGCAACCTCCACCTCCCATGTTCAAACGTTTCTCCTGTCTCGGCCTCCCAAGTAGCTGGGATTATAGACGTGCACCACAACACTCAGCTAATTTTCATATTTTTAGTAGAGATGGGGCTTTGCCATGTTGGCCAGGCTGGTCTTGAACTCCTGACCTCAAGTGATCTGCCTACCTCGGCCTCCCAAAGGGAGGTCAAGAGTTTGAGACCATCCTTGGCCAACATGGTAAAACCCTGTCTCTACTAAAAATACAAAAATTAGCCAGGCGTGGTGGTGCACGCCTGTAATCCCAGCTACTCAGGAGGCTGAGGCAGGAGTATTGCTTGAATCCAGGAGGCTGAGGTTGCAGTGAGGCAAGATCGTGCCACTGCACTCCTGCCTGGGTGACAGAAGGAGAGATCGTCTCGAAGAAAAAAAAAAACAACTGGTGAGTATGTGTAAAAGGCAAGTTGAATTCAAAATATGGAAACAGAACTTAGGTGCGCAAACAGGGCAGTGGGGTAAGGGTGGATAGAATGATATGCTCAAGAAAGACTGTCAAAAGAGAAGGGGAAAGTGCTAGCAAAGAAGAAATAAAAATAAGAATAAAATGTTCTAAGACCACAAAGAAGGAGAGAGTTTCAAGAGGAAACTGATGGTGAGCAAGGTGAAATAGGACTGCATTCATGAGGATGAACTAGGAAGCCGTTGCAGATGCGGCCATTCACGAGTAAAGTCTTAGCAGAGCAGTTCCCAAGCAACCTAATGGTGAGTGATCCAGGCGTCAGCTAACTTTTTCTATAAAGAACCATATAGTACATATTTTAGGCTTTGAGAACCAAACGGTCTCTGTGGCAGCTACCCCACTCTGCCAGTGTAGCAGGAAAGCACCACAGACAATATGTAATCAAGAATCATGGTAGCCAGGCATGGCAGCTCATGCCTGCAATCCCAGCACTTTAAGAAGCCACGGTGGGAAGATCATTTGAGCTAGGAGACCAGTCTGGGCAACATAGCGAGACCTCGTCTCTACTAAAAATAAATTTTAAAAATTAGCCAGGTGTTACGATGCATGCCTGTGGTCCCAGCTACTGGGGAGGCTGAGATGGGAGGATTGCTTGAGCCCAGGAGGTCAAGGCTGCTATGATTAGACCACTGCACTCCAGCCTGGTCAACACAGCAAGTCTCTGTCTCAAAAAAAAAAAAAAGAAGAAAGAAAAAGAAAGAAGAAAAAAGAAAGGGAGAAGAAGGAGAAGGAGGAGGAGGAGAAAGAGAAGGGGGAGAGGCATGGCTGTGTCCCAGTAAAATTTTATTTACAAAAACAAGCCACGCCAAATTTGGGACCCTGAGCTGCTAGTTCCCCAACCCCTCACCAGTCTCTGCCATTTCTGTTGGGAAATAACTGCTTTCAGATTCTGCCATCAGACACAGTAATTCTTGTTTGAATACCAGTTTCCTGTTTGCAAAATCCTGCTACTGCTTGTAGATATAGTCCTCTATGTATTTTCCTTATCTGTGAAGATTTAAATGAAACTATACAAGAATTCTGAATCACTCCTAACAGAGACATTAGGAAAAAGAAAGACCTAGGTATTGGTAAGAGAGAAAAGGCTAGAAAATAAAAGGTAGAACAGTAGAAGGTTCTGGATTACAGTCACAAGTAACAATTAAAAGATAAAACAAACCCAGGCTGTAAAAATGTACTTTAGAATTAGGTTCTAATGGGCGAGCCAGGCGCAGTACCTCATGCCTATAATCCCAGCACTCTGGGAGGTCAAAGCAGGTAGATCACCTGACGTCAGGAGTTCGAGACCAGCCTGGCCAACATGAAACCCCATCGCCACTAAAAATACAAAAAAGTAGCCAGGTATGGTGGCACATGCCTGTAATCCTAGCTACTCAGGAGGCTAAAGCAGGAGAATCACTTGAACCTGGGAGGCAGAGGTTGCAGTGAGCTGAGATCGCGCCACTGCACTCCAGCCTAGGCATCAGAATAAGACTCTGTCTCAAAAAAACAAAAAAGAAGAAAAAGAAGAACCTAATGGGAGGGAAACAATCAGCTGAATTAGAGCAGCTCTGCCAAATTCTGGGGAGGTCTGGTGTGGTTACCACGGGTGCACTACAGGTAACTCATGTGTTAGAAAGTAAGTTTGAAATAAGATACATTAAATGGATTAAATGGAATTTACCCATAGGTTTTTAATTTCAAGCATAAACTTCTGTGGGTTTCTTGAGCCCAGTGGACCCTGAAAGTCATCAAGTCAGTCATGGGCCAGACAGGGGGAAGAAGGCAAAGCCTTTATTTACTATGCACAAACACCGAACAAAACAAACTCACAGAACAAAGCAAATTTACAATTGTCTCGTGGATATTGCAGAATCTGAAATTTTAGCTGCAAGAAAGAAACAGAATAGCAGAAATTCATTGGATAGTACCCGTTCCTAACTAAAGATGTATAAACTGTTACTAATAATTCTCTATTTAACATGATTTCCCCGGTCCTTTCACCTAATGAAGGTCATATTTAGGAGGGTCTTCACTGACTTTGGGCAATTCCCAACTTTGATCTAAATTTTGCTTTAAAGAACTCAATTCTTCAAACTTGACTTCCCCTGTCACACAGGTGTTATAGGATATAATCTTTGTTTGATGATGAAATGACTGTATTCCAACTGCACCTCTACTAAGCGATGGGCAGGTGGTAGTTTTTTGGTTTTGTGTTTTGTTTTGTTTTCCGCAGCTAAGAATGATGCCAAAGGGTGGGTTTGTGTGTGTTTGTTTGTGGACTCTGCTTTTCTACTTCCACATTTCCCTTCCAGAGATTATGAGGAAGTTCCAGAAAACCGCAGCGGTCTTCAGCTTTCCTCTAATCCCTGTCCTCAGTCCCACCACACCCAGAAAATGGCAACCAGGAGTCTAAAAAGAATCACTGCCTTTACCCTAGAAGAAATGGTGCAGACACGCTCATGTCATAATGGGTTATAAATATACAAATGGACCCACAACCTAGGAATTCTCTAGTGTTTTTCAGGGCCTACCAGATATTTTCAAAGAACATAAAGGCGAAAGATGGTGATTTGCTTTCATGAGCCAAGAACAGAAAAGAAGAGAACTGTGCTGTATGGTGACACAAATCTTTAAATAGTTAGCTCTGAAAGTCCATGGAGTCAACAGATGAGGATGAGCAAAAATAAAATGGAGTCTTCCTTCAGTCACTGGACTACGCTGGGGTCTGCCCACGTCTCGTGATGTGGTTCACACGTTAGGTGGAGGAATGAATGATGATCTAACCCTTCAGGTTTTTAATATAGAGATATTTTTTCCCCTTTTTTGACAAGCTACAAAGCTAGAAAAATATCACATCAGAAAGATTCTGAAACTGGTAGAGAAGAAGCTAACAAACTCCAAGAGCTGCTCAGATCTCATTTACATGATTGTTAATGCTTCCAACAGGCAAACACATTTTCCCCACTGTGGCTGGATGAAGGGGAGGTGCAAATGGCTGAATATAAATGGTATTTATAATGGTTTCAGTCCAATATCTCAGACTATGAAGGAACTAATGGCATGATTTTTTTTCATTCCTATGAAGGTGGCAAATGAGTTTTTGCCATGTGTATATGAGGTTCTTACGGGCCCATGTCAGAAGAGCTAGCCCTCTTCACAATGCCATAAATCAAATAAACCCATATAGTTTCTATTATCTTCATTTCCCAAATGCACTAATAAAGGTTTTCAAATGTCAAGCTGAGAAAGTGCTTCCTTCTTTCTAGTTTCAATGAGCAAAAGAAATTAGCTTCTGATCATTCTTTTTAATTTCCCTTTCCTGTAAATGCTTTTTGTCATAAATCAAACACAATGATTCTCATATAAAGGTTCAACTCTAATCTCCAAAATGGCAATAGCTAGGCTAAAAATTTTTAATTAAGCCATGAGATGAATGGCCATGAACGATTCCATTTAGAAGAAATTAAAGAGGATGAAATCTTCTTGGTAGTGGGGTAAAATGCCACTGATCTCTTAGTCAAGGGGTGGGGGAGGCCGACGACTTCTTTGTTATCTATTTGTAGCAGTGGGCACAATCATTTTAAATCCCAAACACTTTTGATGAACACGAAAACGTTTCCTCAATGCTATTAGAAATTTCAAAGTAAGTATCTTTAAAAACAAATTGAAAGCAATGGTTGTTTTTTAAAATGTCAGTTCAAACCACCTGGGTGCTCTTGGAGTGCCCCTCCCCCAGTTCTCTGCCAGGTGAAAATCCATGATCAGAAAAGTCACTTTACCTCTCAAGCAAACCTTGTTAACTGACCTTAGTTCCAACTTGGAGTCTCAGACTCACATTAAGTTTTTTTTTAATCTTCTTATAACACTCTGTTGAATGAGTACAAACCATTTACACATATATCACAATAACTCAAGAATCCTGAGAAACTGGTGAAACCACTCTAATAGAAATTAGAAATACATCATGTCTCTACTGAGACATATAAAGATCAACTATCTCTTTCATTTTTCTTCTCTACCTACATGTCCATGTTCAAGTCTCCCCCTTTCAAACCAACAGACCAATAACCCTCCCCTCAACACCGCCCCAAACTCCAAAGCCTCTGTGTCCCTTAATCCCAAGATGACATCTGTTCTCTTTCTTGCCACATATTTTGACAGTCTGCCGTCCATCGCCACCAAACCATTGAGATGACTTTGCTAACAGGCAACAATAATCTCCAATTTGTCAAATACTCGGGTTTCTTTTTTTTCCCAAATTAACTGATTTTTTCTTTTATATTGATTCTTTCCTTCTTCCTAATTTCCATAGGCTTATTTTGCCATTTCTTAGATTTAATGCTTAGCTTACTGAGCTAACTAGTAGATGACTAGATGCCCCCCAATCCCTATTCTCCCCTTTGTCCTCATAAGCAGAGTACCTTGCAGATATAAAAAAGAACAAGCTCAAGTCCTCTGCAGGGAAATGGATGGAGCTCGAGGCCCCTGTCCTCAGCAAACTAACACAGGAACAGAAAACCAATTACCACACGTTCTCACTTAGAGGAGGGAGCTAAATGATGAGAACACATGGACACACAGAGGGGAACAACACACTCCGGGGCCTATCAGAGTGGACAGGAGGAGGGAGAGGAGCAGGAAAAAAATGAATGTGTACCAGGCTTAATACCCGGGTGATGAAATAACGTGTACAACAAACCCCTATGGCACAGGTTTATCTATGTAACCAACATGCACGTATACCTTAAAACTTAAAAAAAAAAAAAAAAAAAAAAAGAGCACATTTGAGCTACTTGGCCACAGCAATATATTATCTGTGGGGGACTGGTTCCAGGACCCACACGGATACCAAAATCCATGGATGCTCCAGTTTCTTATATAAAATGATGTCATATTTGCATTTTACCTATGCACATTCTGAAGGTACTTTAAATAATCTCTAGATTACTTACAATAGCTAATACAATTTAAATGCTAGGTAGTCCTTACACTGTATTTTTTTATTGTTGGATTGTTATATTTTTCCAAATATTTTCAATGTGTGGTTGGTTGAATCTGCAAGGATAATACCTGTGGATACAGAGGGCCAACTCTGCTAAAAGAACCTATTTCCCAATCTCCCTCTAGCAAGGGGTGGCTAAGACACCTACTTCTGGCTAACAAGATGTAAATGGAAGAGTTATGCAAATCATTTTAAAAGAAAGAAGATGTGCCCTTCTTGTACCCATCGTTGTACTATCTACTCAAGATGAAGGCTGGAATGCCAACATGATGGCTGGAGCTCTAGCAACCATTATGAACCATGAAGTAAACTGCAGAATGAAAGTCATCTGTTGAACATCAAAGAAGCTAGGACTCAGAATCTCTGATGACATGTGAAGCCACTGTATCAGCCTCTGGTTCACCTATGTTCAGGCTTCTGTGACATTATGAGAAAAGATATTCCTAATTTGATTAACTCCCTCACTATTTGGGGATCTCTGTTACATGCAGCTAATCTGAATCCCAAGTGATACAATTCACCTTTGGTCCAATTCTGAGTATTGTTATACAATATTCTTGTTTTCACTATTTTCCAAGTATCTCTAATTGCAGTTTTCATTTCCCTTCACTTAATGAAAATTAAAAGTAACTCTTCTGAATTACCACGTGGTTGGGCTTTGTTATTTGCACTTTTGTTAGTCTTGCTACACTGTGTTCAGTGGCAGTAGCCTATGTTATATTTTTGTTTATATTTTGTCTTTCCTATCAGAAAACAGGGGCCTTATCTGCCTATTTGCTTGTCCTCAGAAGCTAGAAGAATCTTTACCAGATATTTAGCACTCAATAAATATTTGTTGAGTGAACGAGTACAGTTTGGACACTTCAGATCTTTTTTACATTTGTTTATAATCCAGTGTATGTTATGCAAACATAAGAAGGCATCATAAAAATAAAAACACAAGGGAAAATGGACAAGTGCTGGAGGAAAGCCATCTATCATCACGAAGAAATAGAGCAAGATTCCCTCACAGGATGGGAAACCACCTATGTTGCAAAGGAGATAAAGTTATGCACATAGTATGATTATAACTATGGACCCCAAACTTAAACATATCTAGTAAGTACCATAAAAATAATTTTAAAAGAACAAAGTCTGGCCACAGTGGCTCATGCCTATAATCCCAGCACTTTGGGAGGTCAAGGTGGGCAGATCGCTTGAGCCAGGAGCTCAGGGCCAGTCTGAGCAATGCGGTGAAACTCTGTCTTTAAAAGAATAAATTAATTAAACAAAATAAATTTTAAAAACTAGCTGAGCATGGTGGCACAGGACTGTAGTGCCAGCTTTTTGGGAGGCTGAAGTAGGAGGATTGCTTAAGCCCAGGAGGTGGAGGCTGCCGTGAGCCTTGATCATCCAACTGTATTCTGGCCTGAGCAACAGAGCAAAACCGTCTCCAAAAAAAAAAAAAACAAACAAAATATAAAAATGATAAAATAAATGCCATAAATTAGAAAAATGCTATTTGAAATACAGTGGGCAGCAGGAAGGCATTCAGAAAAAAAGGACCACAGGAAACATATACCCAATACATTTAAAGAAGCATCATATCACTGGCTGATCTAAGATGACGAAACAATAGTAATACAGGCATCTCCTAGTTGAGAGCACCAATCTGTTCCTAAAATCTGACATTATACATAAAAATGCTAAATGAAGTATATTTCACATTCTTTTAATTGGGAAAAATTAAAATGTGTTACACATCAATTCAAAATCTCCAGAGTTTTTAAAAATGAAACTAAAACGGTAAAATGCCCATATGTATAATAACCATTGTATTGGTCTGTAAAATCTGCAAAATACTGCTAACAGCTGAAAACAAAAAAAGAAGAGTCATATCAGCTGCTGAGGATGGGAAAGTGACCTCTCTCAGTGCTAGCAGCAGCAAGAAGCAAATAAGCAGGCCTTTCAAATCACTCACACCTGACTCTCATCACCGACTGACTGTATTTGGAGCTGGCATTCTGGATTTTTCCTGCATATGGTTTTGTTTAAAATGCTGTATTCGTTTTTTGGAAAACAAATATAAACGTTGCCTTTGTAAATATCAATTAAAATATCAATTAAATGTTGCATTGAAAGACTTCTGCGCTGTAGGAAGTTCGGATATTAAAAACAAAGAGGAGGCCAGGCGCATGCCTGCGATCTCAGCACTTTGGAAGGTCGAGAGGGGCGGAGTGCTTGAGCTTAGGAGTTCGAGACAAGGCTGGGCAACATGGCGAAACCTTGTCTCTATAAAAAATACAAAAATTAGGCGTGGCGACACACGCCAGTAGTCCCAGCTACTTGGAAGGCTGAGGCAGGAGGTGAAGGCTGAAGTGAGCTGAGATCATGCCACTGCACTTCAGCCTGGGTGACAGAGCAAGACTCCACCTCAAAAAAAACAAAAAATAAAACAAAGAGATTTTGTATTGGAAAACCAGCAGCCTACAAAGAGGTGACCCGTAGGGTATGCCTGTATTTGGAAGAGATGTCTGTTCCTATACTCTTCTGACAATCTGATGATATATCAATCAAAAGTCAAAGGGTAGAGAAAATTCTACTCCCTTGTGGCTAGTCAGATCTTTAAAACCATTTCTTTTATTTTTTAGATGGTTGTGTATCACTGCTATTCAAGCCATAATCTACTCAAGGCTGACCTTAATATACAGCGAGCTTCACATAACAGACACCTTCTCAAATGAGAAAAGGCTTTGGTCATGAAAGTCACCCTCGCATGACACACACTACATGTGTGTTTGGTCATCTAGGCCACTGAGTTCTAGAAATGTCTACTGAATTAATGATCCACTGCTACATTAATGACATATAAAATTTCATCAAATTTTTAAAGATAAAATACAAATCGTTTTTCTGTAATGTTATCATAGATCTTGTTTTTAGTGGAAACTGGAAAACATGAGAAAATGTCATCCATAACTCAAAAGTTATATACTATTTTTGTTGGGTTGTTTTTGAGACAGAGTCTTGCTCTGTTGCACAGGCTGGAGTGCAGTGGTGCAATCTCGGCTCACGGCAACCTATGCCTCCCAGGTTCAACTGATTCTCCTTCCTCAGCCTCCTGAGTAGCTGAGACTACAGGCACGCGCCACCATGCCTGGCTAATTTTTGTATTTTTAATAGAGATGGGGTTTCACCATGTTGGTCAGGGATGGTCTCGAACTCCTGACTTCATGATCTGCCCACCTCGGCCTCCCAAAGTGCTGGGATTACAGGCATAAGCCACCATGCCCACCCAGTTATACACTATTATAAACGATTTTGTTCAACCGTTTTTAAATCAAAAAATTATCTAATTAGTATATACATCAAAAAATGCTTTCTCAGCTTCTATCAAATGATTACTTGAATGTTTTTGGAATCACAGAATTATTTTAACAGCCTTTTGAAAGCTCTCTTGGTGTGCTGGGCACTATTAGTTCGTGGACGGCTAGATCATTAAGACCATTTCCCATTTTTGGAGTAGCGTAGATTTGTTTTTTAACATGAAAGCTGAGAAAATTCCTTCTCAACACCCCAGCTTATCCACTGTCATTTCACTCCCCACACAACCCTATGCTCTTGGTGGAACTGAATTGCTTCAGCAGCCACACGTGTGTGCCCAAATCACCGAGCTCTGCCCGCTTCCACAAACAGGAAGGCTCTTTAGAAATCAGTGGTGACTCCTAAGGAACACAGAGCAGCTGGGGGTCAGAGTGGAGGGAAAGTTTGCTTCTAACTCCCTATCAGCCTGTGACATTTTCAGTTTATACCAGATTAATAACGTATGCATTAAATAACACTGAATTTTAAGTCTCAGTTCCGCTATCACCTCTTGCAGAATGCCTTTTCTGATGTCACCATCTCTCCTCATGCTCTCTGTAGCCCTGGTACATACATGTACCCAGCACTTGTCACCAAGTCCTGAAACTATTTGTCTCCCGCACATACACCTCCTCTAAGGCAAAGACCACGTCCTAGTTGTAATTACATCCACCTGCCTAGCACAAACTTAAAATATACTAGGCTTAAAGTAAGAGTTGGTGGAAATGACTATAGTATAAACAAAGCCTCCAAAATACTGACAGTCATTTATATGCAAAAATTATTCTCAGAGGCAAACAACCACTATTTAATTCTGAACTAATTTTGTTCTTTTCTTTCTTTCTTTTCTTTTTTTTGAGATGGAATTTCGCTCTTATTGCCCCAGGCTGGAATACAAGGGCAAGATCTCCACTCCAACTTCTACCTCCCGGTTTCAAGAGATTCTAGTGCCTCAGCCTCCCAAGTAGCTGAGATTACAGGCACCTGCCACTGTGCCCAGTGAATTTTTTGCATTTTTAGTGGACACAGGGTTTCACCATGTTGGCCAGGCTGGTCTCGAACTCCTAACCTCAGGTGATTCACCCACCTCAGCCTCCCAAAATGTTGAGATTACAGACCTGAGCCACTGCACCTGGCCTAATTCTGAACTAATTTTATTGACAATAGCACTGGCTGGCCAGGTGCAGTGGCTCATGCCTGTAATCCCAGCACTTTGGGAGGTCATGACAGGCAGATCAATGAGGCCAGGAGTTCAAGACTAGCCTGGTCAATATAGTGAAACCCTGCCTCTAAAAAAAATCCAAACAAAAAATCAGCCAGGCATGGTGACTTGTGCTTGTAGTTCCAGCTACTTGGGAGGCTGAGGCAGGAGAATTGCTTGAACCTGGAAGGCAGAAGCTGCAGTGAGCTGATATCACACAACTACACTCAAGCCTGGGTGACAGAGCAAGGCTCTGTCTAAAAAATAATAATAATAATTAATTAAATAATAATAATAGCAGCACTGGCTGGATGTGGTAGCTCACATCTGTAATCCCAGCCCTTTGGGAGGCCAAGGTGGGAAAACTGCTTGAGGCCAGGAGTTGGAGACCAGCCTGGGCAATACAGTGAGATCCCATTTCTTAAAAAAAAAAAAAAAAAAAATTAGCTGCACATGGTGGCACATGCCTGTAGTCCCAGTTACTCGAGCAGCTGAGCTGGGAGGGTCACTGGAGCCCAGGGGTTCGAGGCTGCATCGAACCATGATTGTGCTGCTGCATTTCAGCCTGGGTGACAGAACAAAACCCTGTCTCCAAATAATAATAGCATTGACATTAATGAGCCCATATGCCAGGCAATGTATTAAGAGTTTTCATGTGTCATTTCTTTTTTTTCTTTTTTCAGACAGAGTTTCATTCTTGTTGCCCAGGCTGGAGTGCAATGACACATTCTTGGCTCATTGCAACCTCTGCCTCCTGGGTTCAAGCCATTCTCCTGCCTCAGGATCCTGAGTAGCTGGGATGACAGGCGCACACCGCCATGCCCAGCTAATTTTGCATTTTTAGTAGAGAGGGGGTTTCCCCATGTTGGTCAGGCTGGTCTCAAAGTCCTGACCTCAAGTGATCCACTTGCCTTTGGGATTACAGATGTGAGCCACCATGCCAGGCCTCATATGTTATCATTTAATTCCAACTAGGAAGGACTCTTAACCCCACTTCACAGAGGTTCAGCAGCTCGGCCAAGGTTGCATAGCTACTACAGTACGGTGCCATGGGAGTCAAATACTCGCACGATGCTCGCTTTCTGAGGAGTAGAAAGACCCCCATGGGGTTCCAGTGAAATATGCTGACTAGACAAACACTAACTGTGAAAGCAATCTCTGTCTGAAAGCTTCCAAAAGGCGGGGGAATGAACGGAGCATGAAAGGAAGACTCAGTGCTGTCAGTAACCACGGCAACAAACGGTGCTCGAACAACAGACTCAAGATGAGCAACTACTAGTACAAGGCTTGGAAAATTATTTTGTGTGTCGGTTAGAATATTTAGGGAAAATAAACATACATGATATATTTTGATTTTTGTGATCCCCTCTTACATTTGCGTAAAGCTTAATATTCTAGTCTGCAAATAAATGTTAAAAGGAACGAGACTGTACAAACCACAGTGATTCACTCAACAAACATTTATGGGGTGTTTAATTCCCAGTAACGATTCTTCTAGCTTCTGGGGACCAGTGACTGAGGCTGACAAGGGCCCTGTTCTCTGGTCAGAGAGACAGAAAATAAATGAATAAAGATAAACACTTAGAGGCTATTTTTCCCCAGAAAAATAACCTACAGGATAGAAATTACTAGCTTTCTAGGTTATTATTCCTTAGAAAAACGATCTTCTTAGGGGTGGCTTCTGACAGGTGTCCTTTTTAAAAACAAGTAACACTCAGAAAAGGTATAAGGAAGAATACAGCCAAAGGTCTCCCTCCACCGCCAGACACTTGGGTCAAACCCATTTCAATGTGTGGTTGTACCTTAACCTATTTAACTGGCTGCTGACTGATGGATATTTAGTCTGCTTCCAATCTTCCACTATTATAAATGTCACAGTGAATAATCTTGTATATATTTTTCTTCACATGAATGTAGTCTCAGGGTAAATTACTAGATATGAAGTGTTCACTCAAAGTGCACATTTTTTATTTTAACAGGTACCACAAAAGTGACCTTCAAAGACGAGCTGAAGCAATTTATATTCTCACCAGAGGTGTATGAGACTACTCACTTGCTCACTAATATTTTTATTTATATTTAAGGGCTGTGTGGGTTTCATTAAAGGATTCGTTTCTTTTTCTTATTTTTCTACTTTCTTATTTTCTGTTGGCTTATACATCTTTATTTAATGATTAGCAGTAGTATTTTCAGTATGTTTAAGACATTTTAGTACCAACTTTAAACTTTTTTAAAAGTTTACCAACTTTATTCACTTTATTAACTTTAAAAATTTTTATTTAAAAAGTATTTTTTTCAGAACTATTCCAATCTCAAAACACACCACTACGTAAGTGAGAAAAATTCAAGGAAAGAATAGGAGGCTGGAAAAATATTTTATAAAGTCTAAAGGCAAAGAATAAGGTAATAAGGTTTGGCTATGTCCCCATCCAAATCCCACCTTGAATTCCCACGTGTTGTGGGAGGGACCTGGTGGGAGGTAAATGAATCATGGGGGCAAGTATTTCCCAAACTGTCCTCATGATAGTGAATCAGAGCCTCATGAGCTCTGATGGTTTGAAAAAGAGGCATCCCCCTGCACAAGCTCTCTCATTTCTTGCCTGCCACCATCCACGTGAGGTGTGACTTGCTCCTCTCCCCAGCCAAGTGGAACTGTAAGTCCAATTAAACCTCTTTGTTTTGTGAACTGCTGAGTCTCCGTGTGTCTTTATTAGCAGCGTAAAAACGGACTCATTCACAAGAGATTCTGTTCCTCTTGAATAGAGCATGAAGCAAAATGATGATTCACAAAGAAGGTAATTTTAAGAGGGAAATGAAACCTCTTTTTTTTTAATACAGTTTAACGACCTGAATTTATTTGAGCGTGCGTGTGCACACACGCACGCATACACACACACACACACACACACACACACACACACCCCTGTATACACAGGTATGTAATATACAGTTAGCCTTTTGTATTTCTGGGTTCCCTCAGCATCTGAAGACTCAACCAACTGCAAATATAGAGGGCGGTACTTGAGGGATGTAGGAACCTCAAATAGAGCCAACTTTTCACATCTGTGGGTTCTGCAGGGTGAACTGCAGGACAGTAACCATGAATTTTGGTATCCGGGGGTCCTGGAACCAATCCCCTGCAGATACTGAGAGACAACTGTATATATGTGCATTTATACACATATGTGTGCATGCACATGCGTGTACATTTTGTTTCAAGGATTACAAATACTTTCTCTATTTTAGAAACTCAAGCTTTAAAAAGATCCACAAATAGGCCAGGCATGGTGGCTCACGCCTATAATCCCAGCACTTTGAGAAGCCAAGGTGGGTGGATCACTAGAGGTCAGGAGTTGGAGACTAGCCTAGCCAACATAGTGAAACCCCATCTCTACTAAAAGTACAAAAATTAGCCAGGTGTGGTGGCATGTACCTGTAGTCCCAGCTACTCAAGGGCTGAGGCAGGGGAATCGCTTGAATCCAGGAGGTAGAGGCTGCAGTGAACCGATATTGGCCACTGCACTCCAGCCTGGACGACAGAGTGAGACTCCATCTCAAAAAAATAAAATAAGGCTGGGTGCGGTGGCTCATGCTTGTAATCCTAGCACTTTGGGAGGCCAAAGCGGGTAGATCACGAGAACAGGAGATCGAGACCATCCTGGCTAACATGGTGAAACCCCATCTCTACAAAAAATTAGCTGGGTGTCGTGGTATGCACCTGTAGTCCCAGCTACTCGGGAGGCTGAGGCAGGAGAATTGCTTGAACCTGGGAGGTGGAGGTTGCAGTGAGCTGAGATTGTACCACTGCACTCCAGCCTGGACGACAGAGTGAGACTCCATCTCAAAAAATAAATAAATAAAATAAAATGATCTACAAATAACTACATGTTTTGAAGTAAGGCATTAGAGAAGTTTATCAAAATTCCTTTCAGATCAGCATATATTGAACATGGAAGAGACATTTGCACTCCCATGTTTATTACAGCACTAGTCACAACAGCCAAGATGTGGAAGCAACCTAAGTGTCCAACAGCAGATGAACGGATAAAGAAAATGTGGTACTGATCCACAATGGAGCACTCTTCAGCCATAAAAAAGAATGAGGTCCCGTCATTTGTAACAACATGGATGGAACCGGAGGTCATTATGCTAAGTGATATAAACCAAGCACGGAAAGACAAACATCGAATGTTCTCACTTAATTGTGGGATCAAAAAATCAAAACAACTGAATTCGTGGAGACAGAGAGAAGGAGGATGGTTACCAGAAGCTGGGAAAGGTAGTGGAGGTTCTGAGGGGAAGAAGGTGGGATGGTTAATGTGTATAAAAAACAGAAAGAATAAATAAGACCTAGTATTTGATAGCATAACAGGTTGACTATATAGTCAAACATAATTTAACTGTACATTTAAAAGTGACTAAAGGAGTATAATTGGATTGTTTATAACACAAAGGATAAATGTTTGAGGGGATAGATACCACATTTTCCATGATATAATGATTATATATTACATGCCTGTATCAAAGTATCTCAGGTACCTTATAAATAAATACACCTACTATGTACCCACAAAACTTAAATTTAAAAACAAAACTCTCTTTAGAATCTTCCTCCTGCATAGAGTTTTGTTGTTGTTGTTGTTTTTAAAAAAAAAAAAAAAAAAAGGTAATTTCTGGTCTTGAGAATAGACATTTGAAGCAGAGAAACCAAGAGGGCTACCAGTTCAATACTCTCCATTCCCTGTTTGCCATCATACAGATTGCTTGCTAGGACGCTGCCTAGGCTTCATATGGGATGGAACCCCTTGCTCCTCTCTGGGAAATGTGGAGTGTTGGCGAAGCAAGCCATTAGCCACAACGAGGTAGCTGGCCAGCACATTCTCAGAAAGTCATTTTCAGCATTTAACGAAAGCACAGGGCCTAGTCCAGATCAGCAGTCACCTCCCATATTTCTTAGTCCAAAAGTCTTTCTCAATACCCTGAAATCAAGAGGAAGAGGTGCATGGTGTGAGAGTGTGGGCCTCACTCTGGTGTCTAGACAGGCTGTTTTTGGCAGTGGTTGTGATGCCTCCTTAGAGAAACACTTCCTAAGCACCGCAGAGATGAGAAAGCCGGGCCCCACCAATGAGATGTCTCATGCAGGGCGTCTTCATAGATTCCTCCTATAGATTCTACCTCAAAGGTTTTTGGTTTTGTTTTTTTTTTTAATTAGGTCTTAATCCACAACTCCACGCACACCAATCTTTCCACACAGGGAAGCTGTAATGCTTAGCCATGTAGACCACGTCACCCAACCACATCTCCCAGGGAGAGGCCTTGTTTAAACTGGCCACATAGTGTTGAATCATTCCACTCCAGCTAAGGTTGACTCCTGTGCTTAAGAGTGTTTCACCCAATGGAACTATTTCCTGTTAGGTAGGGCTATCAAATATAATCTTTTAAAAGGCACAGTTTCAAATTTTCCTTTTCTCTCTCTCTCTTTTTTTTTTTTGTTTAAGAGATGGGATCTTGCCATATTGCCCAGGCTAGTCAGAAACTCCTGGGCTCAATAGTTTCTCCCACCTCGGACTCCCACAGTGCTGGGATTACAAGTGGGAGCCACCATGCTTGGCTTAAAATTTTCTATACTTGTCCTTAGAAAGGGATTTCTAATGTTAGAATAAGAAGAGCGTCAACAAATAAGGAATGATTTGCAAGTAGGCGGGAATTCGAGGACCTGCTGAGAATGACTTTAGGTCTGCCATCTTTCTTTCTAGAGAGTGCCAGAGGAAGGAGCTTGCTTGAATCAACTGATTTGCAACGAAAAATCCTGTAGGAAAATATGAAAACAAAGGCCAGGCGTGGTGGTTCACAACACTTTGGGAGGCAGGAGTTTGAGACCAGCCTGGCCCACATGGTGAAACCCTGCCTCTACTAAAAACACAAAAATGAGCCGGATTGTGCCACTG